>FJVC01000131.1:86704-119503 GCA_900074895.1 Rhynchosporium secalis
TGAATCATTTGATTACCATGGTTCTAAGAAACAGCTTTGTATAAATTTCAGAAAAGAAGTCCATTCGGACAACTGTTTCGTCTTATCGAGTGTCACAGCCACACTACCAACGAACGACTCACTGAAGGCATACATACACCACACCTTGAAGTATCACAAATTGCAAGGAAAGGACACAGATTAATTCAATGTCAATGTTAGCTCTGCTACTCATGTGAAACACTTATCTCCGAACCCATCCCTTCCTCGCTACCACTCACCCCATCCTAGCTTTCTTCCCACCCTGACCATCCTCCCCATCCCTCTCCCTCTTCCTTTTCTCAGATTCCCTTACCAGCGACTCAAAATACGCAGTTCCTGAGCGCTCGGCAACGTTGGAAATAGAACCTTGAGCATACGGAGCCTAGATAACGGAGAAGTCAGCAATGGCAATATCAAGAAGAGATTCAGAAATGGGTAAGTGATCTACAACAATGTCTTGTGGGAATCATGAAGAAACTTATGGGATGTACGTACAGGATACGTGTAGAATTGGGGGCGGGTAACGTTGTCGGCAAGTGTAGCTGGTGTAGGGGGTGCAGTATTGACATTTCCTCGCCAGGTGTTGTAGAATGCAAGTGTTGCTGCTGAGGGTGTGGTGGGTACTTGGTGCTGTTTTGATGAGGTGGGAGTCAGATTTCGGGCTGGTGATGGACCGGCTTTCCGGTGAAGTTGTTGCTGGGGGGTTTGGAATGCACGGGTAACACTGAGTAAGGCGGGTAATTTGACCTGTTTTGATGAGGTGGAAGTGGGAGTTTGAGCTGGTAATGGACCGGCTATTCGGTGAAATTGTTGCTGGGGAGTTTGGAATGTGCGAGTTGTGTTTACAAGCTGAGGGACCTGATTTATACAACTAGGAGTAGAAGCTTTGGCGGTAGGAGGAGGAGTGTAGAGCTGGAATTTAGCGACGTTATTGGTAGGTGTAGCCGGAGCAGGAAATCTATTATTGACTTTTTCTCGCATGGCGTTATAATATGCAACTGTTGCTTCTGAAGGAGTGGTGGGTACCCGCTGTTGAATTGGAGTTGGAATGGGAGTTTGAGCTGGTGTGAGGGTGGCCGATTGAAAACATTGTTGCGGTGGAGTTTGATATGTGCGAGGAGCAGTATTGACAGGAGTCTGTAACGTCCGAACAGGAGCCTTAGCAGTAGGAGGGGGCGTGTAAATTTGAGATTTGTTGATTGCGTTCATAATGTTAGGTGTAGCTGGAACAGTCTTTCCAATGCTGGCTCTGTCGCGCATAGAGTTGTAGTATGCGATGGATGCCGCTGAGGGAGTGGTAGGGACTTGACCTTGTTGTGTTGAGTTTGGAGTTGAAGTATGAGCTGGTGTTGATGGAGTGTTTGCGTAGGGGGAACTCGATGCTGGGGTATAGAGAGGCCTTGACTGTGATGGTTGTATTCGTTGAGGTGTAGCAGGGGTAAATCGTGGTAGATAGGTAGGTGGCGTAGCAGTAACAGAGGAAGCCTTTGGTGCTTGAAGCTGAGGCATGCATGGCTTTGGCACAGCCATTACTCCCCTCTCTGGTTGTAGCAGTGACGGCTGGATGGGTTGCTCAACATGTTGCTCAACCTGACTTTCTGCCTGTATGTCCTGCGAAGCTGGAGGCTGGATTTCTAGCTCCTTGAATACAGCAGATTGTAGCGTGCTCACCACATCTTTCCAACTCGGATCTTTCTGCCTCCCCTTCCCCTTTCCCATTATCATCACAGGGTGGATGACTGTCGTAGTGTCCTCGGCGCCATAAATCTCAGCTTCCATCCCATGTCTCATGGTCAGCTTCGCATAGATCCCAACTCCATATTTCCATCCTGCACCATTACTACCACCACCTGCGCGGCCAACTGCGACCTTGTTGGTGAAGATGCGAATATCAGCCGTGAAGATTCCAGAAGCATCTTCGAACGTGAAGTTTCCAGGCGTTTCGGCATAAATAAAGTTCTGCGGGTGATAAGCCTTAGAGAATGTGCCCTTGAGTGCTGTCTCGTCGAATATCGGGACATTGGGATAGGGAAAGAAGGGATCTGCTGGGAGGTCCTTAACCCAGGATTTGAGGATCTCGGACCAAGGTGTTGGTGTAATGGCAGGGAAGAGGATGGCGAGGTCGAGATCTTGTGTTTTGTCGTTTTCTTTCGTTAGTAGATTCGCGAGTTCCACATCGAACAAATCGCTCGAGGAGCTAGTTGCGAGTGTCGCCATAGGTGTCGTAGTTGATTCCATTGTCCTCGGTGATGGTTGCAGACGATGTTGAAGAAAAGGAAGAGAAAGAATCGTGAGGGAAGGAGGAACTCTTATAGAGTAGACCAGAAGGCAAGCGAGATAAGAGAGGTGAACGGAAGTGAGGTGAATACCTGCACCTCAACCGAACACAATAGGAAGACAACCACGGAGGACAACAGAACATGAAGCCCGCCGAGTCCTATTGTACCTTAACACAACAGCTTAGAATAGGATCGATGATAATGCTCCATACTCTTCCAATCTTTGCAGGACTTCGAAAATTGAATTGGAAACTGGTGAGGCTCCGAATCAGCCTTGCTAAGGCTGAACTCATGTAAACAACGAGCATATCCAGCCCCACTTCAAGATAAATCCAGGATAAGAAGGAGGCTGGGCAGAAATTTCCGACGCACTAGCAGCTGGGAAGGATTTCTCACTTGGCACGGGCTGGAGCTCACTGATATCATATCCTAGATTTCGATCACTCCTATTTTTTTCTTTCCCACCCAGACCCCCACCCATTTGCTCGCAAAAGGTGAACGCAAGGCAATTGTGACTTTCTCTGTCACTCCTTACCATACGTCTTAACCATAATCACCATACTCATGTCGACTATACAATACAAACATAGTTCAGACAAATCACTTTTTTCTCACATATTGTCAGCTTCACCAAAGTGAACTGGCGTGAGTGCACCTCAAGTAAACCCGACAGGGGACGCCACCACTGTACCATTCCCAACACTAAAGACCCGCGTGTTCACAAAACAAGATATAATCTTTCATTTAAAGCTCGCTGTAAATGATAGGCTTCGCAGGACGACCAACAGAGAAAGTACCAGCTAAGACGTTCAGATCAGCCTCGCTAAAGGTGAACTCATGTAAACAAAGCGAGCGAACACGCCGCCCGGCCCCACTTTCACAAAATCATGCAAAAGGAGGAGGCTGGGCGGGGCTTCCTGCTATCACAGCTTTGTGATTGCTGATGTTTCAGATTTGATTATGGCAGGCAAGATTATTGAGCAGCACCAGAACCTTCTCGTTACTGGCGTTACATTTGTAGAATGCGCCCTTTCAATCGCAAGCCTTGAGAACTACTTGCACTTTCATCACTACGCCTTTACAGACACGTATTTGAGCCCAAGAAACATTTGGACGTATTGTTCCACACGCCCCAATTATATGAGGCGCATGTTACAGCGAGAATGAGAAGTACCAGTCAAAAATCTGGAACCAAGAATTAACAGTTGCGAATATTTTTGGTTATTCTTTTGGCACTCCAACACCCTTCTCCTTCTTCCTCTTAGCCTCTTCATCTCTACTCCTTGTCCGCTGCAAATGTAGCTCCTCAATCCTGCGACTCCTTACTCTCTGCAATGACATTGGCAATTCCTCTTCGCTCCTCACCTTCTTCAGCTCGGTCTGTCTCTTATCCTCTGCATTCCTCGAGAACGTAGTCCGTCTCCTCGTCACACCAGCTCCTACCTCCTCCACCGGCTCTGGCATTATGTCCCTCTCCTCCTCCTCGTCACCATGACCAGCCACATCATCCCCTTGCACAGCCAGCTCCTCTCCATCCGCCCCATCAAACTGATCCGTATGCATCCTCCCGACATAATCCCTATAGTTCGGCCTCGTCAACATCCCACTCCTAAACTCATTCGCCCCCACCAAAAGCTTAACCAGATCGATCAACTCCTCCAAATACTCAATAACCTCAATTTGCCCAGCGCTCGCCGCGTTCCAACTCAAGAACTTCTGTTGCACGATACGCTTCACCATCCTCATTTCTATTTCTGAGCGTTCGGTGGATTTAAGATGATCGTCGCCCGTTAAGACAACTTCACGCACGCGGTTCACCATGCGGAGATGTGCCAGTCGTGCTGAAGGGAGGAATTGTGGGAGTGGTAATTTGGTGGTGAGTGCTTCGTGGACGGCAAAAAGGACGATAGTTATTGATCCTGCGACGTTTCGGCGGTAGGGGTAGACTTTCTCATTCAGTTCTTCGAGGACGCCAGAACCGTATTCGTGGCGGAGATGCAGCATATTGTCCATCCTATCGACTACAGCATGAAGAACGTAGAGAATCTCAGCGAATACGAGAGCGACGCCTTTGAACGATCCTTTAAGACGAGGCTCGTTTGCGCAGAATGGTAAAAATGTCTCTGCTGCTGTGAGAGCACCTTGAGCTTTTCCTCTGGCTCTATCGAAGCGGGCCGATACCTCGGCAGAGTGGACATCGATGTTAGTTTCTGTTTCGATACCGTAGGCCAGACAGGCTTCCATCTCGCTGATTTGGCGTACAGAGGCTGCGAGTGATTCGACGAGTCTGTCTCGTGCCCGGACAGGGAAAATTATCATTTCGACACCCAACGCCACTATGCCACCGATGAGAAAGGCGATAAGCCGCTTAAGAAAGTTTTCGGTCGCGCTTCCAGGTACAGTTGCATCTACAGTTGCCAGAGCCACAACGGCCATGGAAATGATACATACCATGCCAGCCTTGACGTATTTGCTACCGAGTTGTATGTATGTGGAAGGAATAATGCCAATGATGAGGATGATAACGCAAACGATACGGTTTCCATGCCGTGCTTCGTAAGCGGCGTAGCCCCAGATACAGCCGATTGTTGTACCGACTGCTCGCAGCATGAAAGTCATGACAGATGTTCCTATTGCCACTTCAGTGACCATGACAAGCTGCAATGAAGCCCAGAGTCCACGATTCGTAGAATACCAGACGTTCCATTCGGAGACAAAGGCAGGCCACGAGACTAGAAAGACTGCCACTGTGAGCTTTACAGCGTACATAACATCATCACTACCAGCAAGGTATTCCAAGCAATCTGCAAGTCGATTGCGCAACCGATGAAATAAGGTTCCCTGTACGACCTTCCGTTCCTTCGCTTGCTTTGCATGAAGGTGAGAATTGGGCGGTTTAGGGCCTTTGGTATCAGGAGCAGATTCGACGTCTCTTATATTGAGCAGGGTTTCTTTGCTCGTGATGGAACCATTATCATCATCGTCATCTCCATTCTCGCGCTTCCCAGTGCGAAAATCCTTCCTTGCAGTTTCTGGCAAGGTAAGGGGCTCTTCCTCGCCACCCGATCTGAGCCATTTGCGCCAGTTTATTCTTGGAGCATAGAACCTTCGACGATCGTGTCTAGCCTGCCGTTTTTCCACCAGAAATCTAGCATGACGAAGCATGCTTAACGTGTGTAAAGCAGCTTGACGCGTATTCAGTAAGAAAGAAGACACCAAGAAAGTCTCCATACGAGGCATAACATCTACTTGAGGTTTATCAACATCACGAGTAGAAGCACCTGTTCCTAAAGCTGAGGCTGAGTCGTTATCGAAACTCGACATAGCTTCAGTCAAAATATCGACGCGGATATCAATTTCCTCCAGCTGGATGCCAGTGGGAGCCCTTGCACCGGAAGGCAACTTGGGGACGTCGTAACAGTACGCCAGACAAGACGTGACAGCGTCTACGCTTCTGTCAATCGTAATCTGAAGATCTGCCAATGGTTTTGTAATTCGGCCCACCAGATGCTTCAACAGTTCGATGTCTCCGGATGAGATTTCCTTTTGGGGCTTTATGAGCTCCAAATCATCCATCTTCCGCTGCAATCTTGTCTTGCTCTTGCTTCTTGACTTCTGTTTCTTCTTCTGCTTCTGCCCCTTGGTGTCTTGCGTCTGATCTTCGGACTCGTCGTGCGAGCTATCAACACCCGTACCTGGACGTGAAGACTCACCACTTTCAAGACCTGGCGCCTTCTCTAACTCCTTGAGTGCATCTTCCTCTGTAAAGGTAGTTTCCCTATCATTCTCGTCTCCCATTAGAGCGTACTTGCTTTCACAGGCGCCAATCAAAGCAATGGTATTCGCCACGAGCTTGTTCATGCTGGTGTCACTGATAGCTTTCAAGTCTCTAGGAGGTAAGACTGCCCAAGCCAGTTCAAAATTACACTCCTGTTGAGCTGCTTTGCAACCAGCCAACTTTGCACGCAGCTTTGGCTTTGCGTCAGTCAATGACTTGAGCTTAACAATCTTAGGCCCCCCAGCGACCTTCGATATAAGAGACGCCTGTTTATTGTTTCCAATAAATGGCATGAGCTTTTGGATGAAGGACGGTGGATCAGGTCTAGACCCTTCAGACGGCTCTTCTGCAGCTGTGGCAGGCTCGGTAGGTCCGTCGACTTTCGATTCTTGGCCAGCATCAGACGCCATGCCAACGAAGTAATTGCCTGCATCTCTCAAGACGCCAACAGTCTCCCCTAGAGTCTCAATCGTAGTGATACCAAGGAAACTACTCGAGAACTCAGGAAAGACTAGCAGATTGACCAACAACAAGATCCCCGCAGCTGTGAGAATTGGATAGAGAATGACAGTGGCTCTTATAGCTGTGACTTCCGTTGCCGTCCCAGTCAAGGTGACCACGGAGACAATGATCAAGAGCAAGACAAAGATGAAAAGTCTTGGGGTATGTGACCGAAGGAACCCATGAAAAATCAAGGCTACTACCAGGAAGATACCTTTAATCGTATATGCCGCAGGTGCATTGCTATCGTAGACAAGACTTGACAGATATACCCCTAGCAGAGACCAACCGAGTCCAAGTAATGTTCCGGATAAGGCCATCACGAGAGCTTCGGCCATCATGCCAAATCTCCTCCCAGGATGACCAAAGACTGTCGTGATGGGCCCCAGGTATGCAGCAGGACCAAAGACTCGTATGACAGCTGGTATCAGAGCCAATACGACCGTAATTGTGGTTGCTAGAGTGTTCTTGAACATCCTCTGCCACAAGTGGTTGGTGAGAAGATTGGTCCATATAGCTTCCGATCTCTTCTTCAGCCATTGTTCCAGCGTCTTAGGGATAGTTCCCCGTTTGTCGGGAGAGGAGGCACCCATTATGGTGTCAATTTGGGGATCTTCCTAAGCTCCTGTATGAGGTCTCGAATTCGACGCGCCTTCATCGTATGCAGAAAACTCGGCAGGGTAAAGATTCTTTGGAGCTCGGAACAAGTCAATTGAGGACAGAGGAAGGCGGCTATAGAGCTTTCGCATGCCAATTCGACTAGGAGGTGCTTCATATTGATTGCGAGCATGTGAAGCATTGAAAATATTTACAAGCTCTAATCCTTGATTTTGGCACTCGAGGCCCCTGCTGGTCGCCGTACATATTATATCAGACCCCGCCATGCTCATCATAGCGATCACATTCCAAGCTCAAGGCACCCCTCATTTATCCTATACAACAACATATTCAACAACAAGTCGAACTCGACAACTATGCAAAATGGCTCCCGCATCTTCTATAATAGTAGGCACTATAAATTTCGATATCACATATTAACCTACTCACTAACAACTTCCAGGCCAAGCTCAAAGTGCAGCTCAAGCTCTCTATCGCGCGTTTACGAATGGTCCAACAAAAAGACGAAGCAGTATCCAAACAACAGCGCCGCGCCATGGCCGCCCTCCTCGAAGCCGGCAAGGTAGAGTCGGCCAAGATCCGCGTCGAGAACATAATCCGTTCCGACATCACCACCGAACTACACGAGATCCTCGAACTCTACTGCGAACTCCTGCTCGCGCGGACGGGTCTCATGGAAGCGCAGACGTGCGACCCAGGACTGGCAGAAGCGGTTAAGAGTCTGATATATGCGGCGCCGAGGACGGATGTGAAAGAGTTGCAGAATGTGAGGAATTTGCTGGTCGAGAAGTATGGGAAGGAGTTCGCGATGGAGGCGATTGAGAATAGTGATAGCAAGGTTAGCGAGAAGGTGTTGAAGAAGCTTACGGTCACGCCGCCGGCACAAGAGTTGGTAAATGGATATTTAGAGGAGATTGCGAGGACTTATGGTGTGGATTGGCCGAAGAAACCGAAAGAGGAGTTGGATGACCCGCCGGACTATTTGGATGATGATGATGAGGATGAGAATCCAAGTGGTGGACAGGCACAGAAGAACCTCGAAGCGCCGTTGGCGAGTGATAGTGGGAAGGCGAGGGAGGAGAGAGAGGCGCTGAGTAGGGCGACGCCGCCGAGGAACTTTGGCCTACAGAGTCCGTTAAGGGTTAACCCGCCCAGTCCGAGTACGGATAATTTACATCCTAGGGTGAAGGGCACTTTGGATCTGAAGCCGACAAAGAAAATGCAGGATATTGGGACAGGGAAGGGGACGCAGAGTAAGGGTCCTGTAGGGGGTACAATACCTGATGTGGACGAGTTGTCGAAGAGATTTGCGGCACTGAAGAAGTGAGGAATGGGAAGTTGGAGTATTAGGCGTTTGGTGTTGGAGGAACTTCTCATTGAGAAGCATAAATTTTCGAAGCGGTTTTTTTCCCTCAGAAGTTCTACCTCAGTTGTAACATTCGCTGTGAGACAAGAAATGATCTTTGCATGCGAGCACAGAGAACAGTGGAAACGAAAATAAACTTTGGTCTACATATATACATCTCGACAACTCAAACTCAGTAACTCCTAGGTAACCCCAAAACCTTCTCTCCCACATAATTCATAATCATCTCCCTGCTTACAGGTGCGATTCTCGGCACAAAACATTCTCTCAAATACCTCTCTACATGATACTCCTGTGCATACCCCATCCCTCCCAGTGTCAAGACACTTCTCTCACAAGCTGTGAATGCCGCTTCTGCAGCAAGATACTTCGCAGTATTACAAGCCACACCAACAGCCGCCTGCGTGACCGTCTCATCAGTAGTTGACTGATCATATAGTCTCGCCGCATGGTACGTTGCTAGTTTCGCTGCTTCGAGATGCATATATGCGTCTGCCAAAGGATGTTGGATTCCCTGATTCATCCCAATAGGTCGGCCGAATACAATGCGTTCTTTGGCATAGTTGGAGGCCCGGTATAAGGCGGCGTAACCGAGACCGAGGGCTTCACCTGCAAGCAGGCAACGCTCGGCGTTCATACCGTGGAGGACAATCCTGAATCCTTGTCCTTCTTTGCCAATTAGTGAATGAGCTGGGATAGTATAGTTGTCGAAGAAGACTTCATTGGCATCTACGGCCCTCCCGCCCATCTTCTTAATGCGTTTCAGTTCCAACCCGGGTTTCGTTGCGTCAAAGTCGATGAAGAATAGTGATAAGCCTTCAGAGGGTTTTTTGACTTCTTCGAGGGGGGTAGTGCGAGCGAGGAGGATCATCTTAGTGGCTACTTGTGCGGAGTAAATCCATATCTTTTGCCCAGAGATCTTGAAGGTGTCCCCGGACCGGGTTGCTGAAGTGGTTAATTTAAGAGTTTCGAGACCGGTGTTGGGTTCTGTAACGCCGAAACAACAGCGCCAAGTGCCATTTATGAGATTGGGGATCATGCGTTGGCGTTGCTCTGCTGTGGCGAATTTGGCGACTGGTTGGGTGGCGTAGACATCTGTTGGGTGTGAGTGCAACATATGGATCGGGGAGAAGAATGGGTAGCTTACTTGCGTGTATTGACTGGGCACCTGCCATACCTGCTCCGCTCCTAGGTCTGGTCAGCTGCTGGTAAACAGAATTGAGAAAGACTTTTTTACTCCGAGATCGTGTGAAGCATTATGGTTGCTTCTGATATGCCCAGGCCGGAACCACCTAGGTCTTCCGGTAAAGCAATCCCAATCCATCCATCTTTGGAGAGATCTCTGTGTAGTTCGTAAGGGTACTCTCCTGACTCATCGTGAGCTGCCCAGTATTCCTATTTTAGGTGTGAGTAACAAATCATCGACTATATGCGAAACATGGAAGAATAATCGATAGTATACAGAGCGCTCAAGGTATATTAAGTGCGTTCGGATCTCCCAATTATCGACCTACATCGTTGGCAGAGTCCAAGAGATCTCCTAGAATTGCGATATGGAATCAAAACAATGCCTCGGGTAAATAATCTAACCGAGAGCTTGAGAAATGAACACGGCTTGAAAAACCAGAACTGCCACTGACATCTGGATACTTGGAGCATATTTTGGCTATGGCTTCTCGAACTTGTAATTGAGTGTCTGTAAAGCCGCTCATTTCCATCAAAGTATTTGCTCGTCGTGGAGTAGATATAGAGAAAGACCGCAACCTCGACATGCGGGGATGATGACGAGCGGATCTGAGACATGGGGTTAAGATAGTTCTTCGCATTTTCCAAGACCAGAATTCAAGTAAGCTGATAAGTATAATTTAAAGGAGAGATTCAAATCAAAGTACGAGATGGAAAGAGAAAACTTTCTAATTTCGTTACTAATGGTTGTGGTGAAGGTGCCGTTTCCGATTTAGGTAGGTAGGGACCTATCGCGTCATGTGACGAAGTCGCGCCAAGGAAGCAGCGATCAAGAAGCTCGACTTGACCAAAACAATGAACCGAATCATGTCCAAGTCCATCAACTTGCGGACTTCGCCCACCAAAGACAACAACATTTCGCAACCTTGCAACTTCGCAACTAATGCCATAGCTTACAATCTACACGAAATGCTTCTATAATCACCACATCGAAGTTCTTTGTTTCAATTTGCTGAGTTCCACGCCCTCGACGCGCATTGTTTTGACTTGAGGTCATGGCCGCCGTTCGCCCAAATGCGCGACTCCAGGTCGGATCGATCTCTTGGGTAGCTGAAGAACGATCGTCTGCGCTCCAGATAGCAGATGCCGAGACGGAGGAGTTTACGTTTTCTGCGAGAAATGAGGTGGACTGGTTGAATGAGCACATGGCGGAGATCTTCAGCAAGAATCAGGTGTAGGTAAACAAGCTCCAGATCAAGGCTTTTTCTAATATTTGTCGCGCAGTAATGTTGCACAAATATTCAAGACGCCTGGGAAGATGCGAGGAAAGACTCCAAGAACTGTTCGGAAGGGCAATCCGTTAGAAGCGCGTGCAGTAAGTGGGATGTACCCGGGTTGAAGCTCTCTGCTAATGATAGGCAGCCTTTATCCGATGTATTCTCTGCAACACCACAAGCAAAAGCGAGTCCTTTCCGGCAGATACACTTTGAACGACCAGTTTCTTCCTTCCGCGTAGCTGAGGATGATCCTATGGATGAGGACATACAGGTTCTACCAAGTACATCTAAAACACAGCACAAATCACCATCGAGACCCATACACAGTGCTTTAGACTCAGGATACTACGGTAGTCAAGCAGATGACGTGACGCAGGCAAATCAGTCAAACGATCCATTTGGCACTCATCATACGCCTCGAATTTCTCCTCCCAAACTCGCGCCGATCGAATCCCCGCAATCCCCCGGGTCAGAATCTGATTCTGAGAATGTTGTTATACTAGGTCGCGACTCTGACGAGCCCGAGGAGCGTCGCACCACGGAAGGATCTTTCCAATCCGCCAGAGAAGAGCAGATGCGCACCGCTGATGCGCCTGAACGGGAAGCTGGGGAAGATGAACATATTCAACAAGAGCATGACCAGCCGTCCTATCCCGTTCTCGAGTCGCCACTTGAGGTGCGAAATCTCGGACCAGCATCTCCAGAGAAACGGTCCCCAATAAAACCGTCGCCCATACGACCATCACCCGCGAAGTTGTCACCGAACAGAAATGTCCAGCTTGTACCCGAAGAGGCGGAAGAAGATGTTCCTGAAGAATACCAGCAAATGGAAGAAGTACAATCGCCAGATGTACACTCTCCTTCTGACAGTTCGAGTCCCCTAAGACCAATCGTCCGGAAGAGCAGTTTGAACTTTGCTTCATTACCAGCCCGAGAACCCTTGACGACAAAGAAGAGTATTGGCAATCGAGTCTCTCGGATCAGCCAGTTGGAGCAATCGCGTACTAGTCATTACGGCAGACAAACCGGTGGTAAAAGCTTAGGAAACGCCATACACGATGGTGAAGACGAGGATGACGAAATGGAATTTGATGAGACTATCAAGGATGACACAGATACTAAGATGTCTCGTCTTCATAATAAGACTTCTACGCAGCGGCTGCAGGATCAGATTAGCATGCTTGGACAATCACAGGCCAATGTTCGACCCTCCAAATCTTTCGCTAGCAGTAGTGTGGCTCAATCGCAACCCAGTCAGCCTTTGCAACCTTTAGCATCCCAGGATCTACGTCAGAAATCTCCAGATAGACAGAAATCTCCAGGGCGCAAGTCGCGCCTTCCTGGTGCATTTCCTGATGATGAGGAAGACAGCTGGATCGGACCACCTCCTGCCGCGCCTGAACCTGCAGTATTCAGTCCCCGGCCGCCTATGACGAAAAGCCACACGACAGATGTGATGGAGCAGATTCATGGAAAGGAGAGTGTCGGCGGAGAGCAATTTAACATACCCAAGAGAGGTGACCAACTGCGAAATCCATCTCCTACTCGGGAACCTATCATTCCGGAGCGAACCACCAGTACACTTGGTCATATGAAATCAGTATCCACTTCCGTTCTAAGGTCACCAAAGAAAGCTGGAGATTCGCCTGGTCAGAAAAAGGGCATTTCTGTATCTAATCCTACACCATCTATACACACTATCGAAGAAGGTACTACAGCATCACCTCCAAAATCGCCTTCAAGAAGCTACAAGGGTAGCCCGCTAAAAGCTGCCAAAGATAAATTCTCTTCGATACTGAAAACATCCAGAGGACTTTTCGCCAGCAGTGCCGCTGTGAGTGCCGAGGCCAAGTCTTCAGCACTTGCATCCGCTTCCTCCCGTATGGGCATGATGGATAATCCTTCTTTGGAGGATGTGTTGTCTCAGTCGAACAACATAAATCCTGTCTATCCTAACCTTACGAAGAATTATATGAGTAGCCAGCAGTCTCTCCACTCTATGATCAGTCCTTTCAAATCGAGTCCACGCAAGACACGTGCTTCGAATGAGAGAGAAGTGAAAGAAGCTAGAGAAGTCAAAGAGACGAAGGAAGCTCAAAAAATGAACGATCAGCTCGAGAAAGCTCGTATGAAGGTCAAAGAGGATGCACGAGTTTTTCATATGGAACAAGAGCGAGTCGCGGCTATGCAAAAAGAAATCTCTTCCAGGAAAGAGCATGAGAATCTAGCAAAGGCCAGCCAAGTTGAGCCTGCAAGGCCAACGCGAACCAGTCCTCGCAAAACTAAGGCTCAACTGGAAGCCGAAGGGATTGCGGCCGCCGCGGCAAGCACAGATGAGCTCGCTGATCGGGATGTGGAGATGTCAGAGCCACAAGCATCTCAGGCTATGCCTCCCCCGTCTATTCCACGACCGAAGTCCCAGATTGGTAGGCCTGGAGCTAAGCGCCCAACCAAACCAGCTGCAAAAGAGATGGCCAGCAAGGGTAAGCCGACAGTCATCAGAGTTGACACTGGCTCTCAACGTGGACATCATAATCATCCGTCCACTTCCACACTTGCGGCCTCCCTTCAAGACTCACTGGCATCGTCTCAACCATCCGCTCCGTCTCAAGGCTTGAAGCATAAGGCGAGCACCAGCTCTATTCAAAGCAAGTCATCGACAAATAGCTTCAAGTCTGCGGCTGCGAAGGCCCTGGAGTCTGCAGCGAGAAAGAAGGAGCAGGTAAGAAATATTTAGCAAGCACTTCACTCCCCTGCTAATGTAGATAGGATGAACTTGCTGCTCAAAAGAAACGCGAGGCTAAGCAAGAAGTCGAGCGACAACGTGCTGCCATCAAGGAGGAAGAGCGACGGAAGGAAGAGCAGCAACGCCGAGACGAAGTTGAGAGGCAGCGCGAGATGCAAAAGGAGCGTGAGAGAGCTAATGCCCTTGCTGATGCAAAGAAGAGTGCTTCAAGGCAAGCCATTGAAAAGCGGAGGTTGGAAATGGAGAAAGCGAAGGAGACTCGAGCTCCACCACCAGCGATTCGCCCACAAGCAAGTGCTGATCTTGCACGGGCTATGGACAAGGCCCTCCCTCCTGTCCCTCAACAGCGAAGCGATCTCGGCCAGTCCAAACCTCCTCGTATGGTTAACGGACATCAGCGACCACAGGAAGACATGGGTCGGTCTGTGAATACGTCAATGCAAAATAGCACTAAAGCACCTCCAAAACGACCTCTTCAGCAAGACACTGATGATTTCCATTCGCGCCCTACGCTCCAGCGTAGCGGACCATCGTATCAAGAGCAACAAGCCAAGCGAGCCAGAATGACGCCAGAATTCGAGGACGAGGATGATCTCACAGAGGATCATCCAAAGATGACCGCTCCGCCAATTCGACAATCCAGCGTTCGCCAAAAGGTCAGTCTTCTTTAAGACTTCTTGTAACAACATAACTAACATTTCTCAGGATGCACCCACCAAATCTCTCTTCCCCAGTGGATATGCTAATGCTCCACCACCAACAACCCTTCAACGCTCCACGCTCATCTCTCAGCACCAAATGAACCAGACTAAACCTGCACATCCTATGGACATGGCTCAGCTGTCCAAAGCTCCCATCCCTTTTGCATCCAGCTCGAACCATGGCAACGCCCAACCACACAAGACTCCTGCCCGCCCTGGCGCACCGTATGGAGCGGGTAAGTCCGCTGCCAAATCCGGCGCAAGATCGTCCCCTCGATACCAAAATCCCGAAGAGATCGAGCTTGACGAAATCCACACCGATTCTGAAGACGAAGATTCCGAAAACGACGGCGACAAGATGAAGACCTCAGCTTGGGTCGAATCGCCTGCTTTGCGGAAAGCGATCATTGAGCAAGAAGGCACCAATCCGGCGGACATCTTTGGGCTTCCAGGAGCGCTGAATATGGAGGAGGTATTCAGTAAGAGTAAGGATCGCTTTCACAAGTTTAGGGCGAGGACTAGTAGTGCGAATTGGAGTGGGCAGGATAGGTTGACAGAGGATGAGATCAAGAGGGATATTGAGGCAAGGGATAAGTTGAGGAGGCAGGGGGGGTGGACTTATGATAGCATGGTGTGAGGGGTGAGGGGTCATTTGAGAAATGGGACACTCGGGTGATAGATGATGAAAGAACCTGTGATGCATAGATGTATCCTTTGAGGCGTTGTATATCTTTGACCGGGGAGGAGATGAGACGAGGAGATATGGATGGATAGACGTCTGTCATTATCACAGACTTGGAGTGGATAAGGGGTGTTTGCGGAGTATACTTTGGTACGGGCTGGGATTGTCATCTGTCTGTTTTGAAGACTCCTATCAACCACGCTGGAGTAATGAATATGAAAATGATCCTTCTGTGTATTGTTGAATTGCATGGAGGGTTTCGTCTTTCCGCCTTATGGTTTCGTGAAGTGCATTACATCTTTGGCCAAGACCCGTATGTGCTCTTTCACTGCTCTCGGCGAGGCAAAATGAACGTGGTCTTTCTAGGATGCTAGACTGCTCTTTGACTACTGCTAGGCACATGAAGCCGTGGCTGACACTATATATATACCTTACTACCTACATAAAGTGGGTTCTAGGGTCCAGCATATGCAAGAAGAGCATTGTAGCAGACTGCCTATATGGCGTCAGTAGATTCACCCTTGAAGGCAATTAAAATTTAGACTGGCCATTCACATTTACGAAAGTTCTTTACTCAAGGGTACTTAGCAGGCGAGGAATCATAATATCTACCTCCCTAGTTTGACTCTCACAAACCTACTATAGCTGTCCTGCTGATGTTGATCGTGCCTCGACCTCGTAGGGGCGCGAGGTAGTCTCAGATATAGACTTGGTTGAATTTCCCTTTCGGAGTTGAGGGATCATCACTCTCGAAAGATTTACCGATTATCGAGTGAATGATCGAATAACGAGGACTGAAATAATAAACCTAAACACGATACCTAACCAAGGTAAATAGAAATAACTCGTAAGTTCTATAGTACCCTTTAGGATGAGGGTTCTGCACGTAATTCCTTCCCATGCCGCTAGCGACTGACGCACTCCAGCTCTAAACCCCGGCCAAGACCAGAACCAGACAGACCAGTGAAGTCCAGTCCAGACCCAGACCCCACCAAAGCCGTGCCGTCACGTCCCTCCTCAACACCTCAACTTATAGCTATCTATCTTCCCTCTCGACAACCACAACCACAACCACAACCAAAACCAAACCCACGAGACACATCGAAACAGAGACCGGGACGAGGATATACTGGCGCTTCCTATACAAAGCTTCGCAATCTCTTTTACCCGCTCACCTGCGTAGACTTGCTTTCTACTAACCTCCGTTCCACTCGCTGTCTGCCCTTTGCGCCTAGATCAACAGATACCAGTACCAGCTCAGCCTTCCGCGTGCCAAGGGCAAGGGGAAGGGGAAGGGTGAGGGGACCCTCGCAACTTTTCCTATCCACAGGGCTGGCTGGACAACATTTGTTTCCACTGGCTTTCTTCAGCCTTCAGCTTCACCATCTTCCATCGAGGAACTTCTGTACCACCAGCGACTTTGAAGACGTCAGAATATCACAGATCATCACGACTCTTTGGAACATCTCTATTCGCTAGCAACTGTTCATGAGCTTCCTATCCTAAAAGCCGCTCAAACTCACCTGTATGCAATCGCTTTCGGATTGTGGTACACGCAATGGTGAAGGCGGATCTCACTCGAGATTACTACGGTGATCTCGAGATAACTCCCGGAGCTGACATCAGCGAGATAAAGAAGCAGTTCAAGAAGCTAGGTACGGTTTTCGTTCCGGCGGGAGCTTGGAGGAACCCAGCTAACTGGATAATGTAGCCCTAGCATACCACCCTGATCGCAACCCTGGCCGAGAAAGCGAAGTCACAGCGAAATTCCAGAAGATCCAATCTGCGCACGAAGTCCTGATTGATTCCGCAGAGCGATCGAAATATGATGCGAACAGGATAAGAGGCAGCTCAAGATATGGCGGAGGATCATCGAACGTCAGAGGAAACCCTTGGTCAGGCGCAGCATCACAATATCCACCCCCTCCCAAACCTCCTACGGCCCGACAGAGACCACCGCCTCCTTCAACGGGTGCGAGTCGATATGCCAAATTCGCTACACCAAATCCTTCCGCATACCAATCGTCGCAAGAGGGTCCTCAAGCTCGGAAAGATACATATGAGGCATGGGAGAAGGTTAGGCATCAAAAGCCCACACCAGGAGATGGATCGACTGGTCCCGGGAAGAGTTGGAAAGCACCACAGCCTCCACCGAGAGGCACACCGCAGTCAGGACGGGAGGAAAGCAATTCCAAGAAACATGCTCCACCACATCGTGCAGGTCCGGGGTTCGAGGAATTTCGGGATCCAAATCTCAGTGGAAGGCGAAGTCAGAGCTCGAATACTCCGAATCGCAGAGGTTTCATGCCGAATACTCCAGGTGGAGGAGATGAGCCACCAGCACCCATGGGAGCTTACTTTACCGGACGGAATAAGTCTACTGCACCTCCTGAAGTGCCGCCACGATCTCCACGACAGCCTTTCCCAAGAGAGCCATTCATGAGCGAGGAGACCTTCAACAGAGAACGCCCACAATCTTCCAATCCGATACCTAATCCCCTGAAGCAATTTCAAGACAAGCCCATGGGCAACGAGCCGCGCATCAGTACCCCATATGCTACCCATGGAGGAGAAAAGTTCAATCCCTTTGAGAGCACTAATATCAACAGATCCAAAAGCACCCGTGATTCCCGTCACGACCTTTACCATGATGGCTACATCCCTCGGACTGGATCGGATTCAAATCTCAATTCGCCACAGCGAGCACGCTCCTTTGCCCAGAAGAGTTCACCAAGAACTGCACGACAGGCATTTACGGACCCTGTCAATTTGGATACCTCCAGTGAAGATTCTAGCTCAGATGGGTTTGTACAGATGAATGCTCGTTCTAGTGTTCCTCGGACCAACGGTGCTACAGCGAACGGGCAGTCAGCGCAAGACACCGGCAACCCAGTGAAACCTGATACTAGTAAGTAGAGCGCCATTCTTAAAAGGAGTAACCAGAGACATGGAAAGGGATTCTCCTCTGACACATCACAGATGGCCAAGCTTCTCGAGCCACACGCCCCTCATCACAGCCGCAGCCACATCCCACCTTCCAAACTGGAGAATCAATGTATGAATGTTCAAGTCCTGCGAACTATCTCAATTTCGATCGGCTGCGACCTCGCAACTTCTCACTTCCGACAGTTTCGGAATCTCCTGATTCAGACGAGAAGCCCGCATCGAGACGTGTACCATCCAACTACTTCCGAGAAGCAAGACCGATGACGCCTCCCAGTGGAGTCACAACTACGCCGCAGTCTCTCAATCATGTTGAAAAACTAAATGGCTGGAACATTGAAAAGCTTCTGAATGGTGTGAGCAGCTCTAGTGGCAAGAAATCCAACTCCAACTCTGCTTCTGCCGATGCTCTTCGCTCAGGATCCGGCAGTCAGGTTAGGAAGACGGATCCTCACTATCCGCATCAGAGGTCCCCATCTTGGACCGAGTACAGAGATCCGACAAGTCCGTCGAAGATATCTAGACCGGTTAAGCATCTTCATACTGTTCACACTTTTGACCCCGAGCGTTCCCAACAATATCGGGAGTATTTGAAGAATCTCAAAGCTAATCATCCTCTACAATCTTCTAGTTTTACCTTCAATGTCAATAATGAGACTTTTGACCGAACAAGACATCCATCGATTGGCTTCAGCAACAGTGCAGAAAACATCAGCACGAAGTTCACGCCAGAGGACTGGGATGGCAAATTCGCAGCTGGTGCCGATTACTTCAAGCCGGAGATGAAGTCTCGTACCCAATCTACTTCTCGTCCTAGAGGAAGATCCCCTGTCAAGGTTCGTTCTGTCGACACTACCAAGATTGGCCAACCTCGTGTTGAATCGCCGACACCAGTCGAATCGCCAGGTGGTGCGAAGTTTTCTGCTGAAGAGTGGAATGAAACTTTCAAACCACAAACATTTATGCCTACAACTATCAACTCTCCTTCCCGTACAGCCACAACACCAGGTCGAAAGCGAACTGGACCTTCCGTCCGTCCAACCATGGGTACTGCAGCAGTTGTAGATGACGGCGAGACATCTGACGATAAGCCTCTCTTCACTGGTCGGAAGAATATGCGTACCGTCACCTCAAGCCCTGAACCAATGGACGTCGATACTCCACCTGCTCACAACACCGTCCCTCAATACGCAGCCACACCTAACGGGCATTTGAAAGTCTCGGCAGAGGCCCCGGACAGAGCTGCCTCGACCGCAGTATCCCAATCACCAACCGACACCGAAGGTTTAAAGGTTAATTTCGACGATTTGAAAATCAAAGATTTGATGTCTACACTCGCTCTCCCCACCCCGCCTCAACCACCATACCTCCCCTCCAGCCCCACAGGAGCCGAGTACGAGCGTCCAACCCGCACAGCTTACGACGATTACATCGCCCGCTACGAGAAGTACATGGCCGATTGGGATGTCTTCAGCAGCAAATACCTTTTGCACATGGTTGCGAGGAGAAGACAAAATGAAGGATTGAAGGAGAGACGATGGACTGATCCACAGGCGACGGAGATTTACAGGTTAGGCTTGAAAGAAGACCAGGCTGTTCTTAAGAGCTGGGGTGATGTGCATGAGGTGCATGAGGGTGTTGTTAAGGCGTTCGTGGTGTGTAGGGAGAGGATGATGGCGAGAGAGGAGGCGGGAAATGGGGAGAGGGTGAAGGTGAGACCGAGGAAGAAGACTCATTGAGTGCATGAGTAAGCTTGGTACTGATATAAGATGCACGGAATGGAGCCTTGGTTTGATCAAGATCTGGAGACGTTACTTTGTGGTTTTGGAGTTCTGTGGAGTTTCTTGGTGAGTGCATGGTTGGTTGGTTGCATATACGGATGGGATCAGCGAATGAGCGAGCGAGCGAGCGTGCTAGCCCGCGTACGCGTGCATGCGAATGTATTACAATACTGAATACATGACTATACGAGACGATCCCGTCATACTATAATCATACATACGCATGAGCCTCTCCAAGATCTCTATTTAGTCTTGCTTTTGGTAGGTTGACTTGGCTTTAAACGATCTTAGTTCCAAAGATGAGGTTCGTGTCAAGTTCACTGTCATGCAATATATCTTCGGCTGTTCTGAGCTGTCACACGATTGCGAAGCGAATAGGAATGCGATTTGGCTGGAACTTGGTTGTCAAAGCCGAGTACACCGCTCGAATTTTCTGAAGGATGTACTTGGACGAGAAATGTTACGTAGATCTGGTGGTGAGAGAAAGAGTCTTCTGTGAACTTCGGAGTTGCTTAACAATTGATTTTCGAGCTCTAGTCAACAGGTAGGTAGACTGAGAGGTAGTGAGTCGGTAGGTTTGTTTGGCCTCCTCGAGGCTCATATGTCATGAGAACATTCTCAGACACATCCCTTTTTCCGATAGTGAGGATTCATTAGACATAGAAAGTCGATGTCGAAGAGGATTTCGAGAGTTATGCGGATTATGATGATAGAGGGTATACCGTCTGGTCGAGGAGTGGGGGTGCGAGGAGAGGATGTGGTTGCGAGGATTCTGCTGCGACGAGAGTTTCGACGACACCGGCTTTCTTGTTTTTGGGGTGGGAGGGGAGGCTGATGAGTGTGTATGGTGGGGGAGGGGGCAGGGTGGTGGTTGGCTTTTGCCATGCTGCGTTGGTAGAGTGATGATGGGATTGGGTGAGGTAGTAAATGCCTTTATGCCACGCTAGTTTAGTTCTAGTGCCTATTCCCCCCCAGAAAACCTAGAGTCTCATTTAGGAAATCTTATACGCGCAACTCTCAGTATCTAAACAGACAAGTCCCTCACCTTTTTTTCATCAGTATCCGCCTCGTCGCCCTCTTCTCCCAAGCACACTTCTTGTTTATCGGATTCTACTCTCAAGTCTTCGTCTCTGACCTATCGATTCAACCTCTCAAATATGAAGCTCACCCTCATTTCCGCCCTTTTTATCTCTAGCGTCCTTTCGGCAGCAATCAACGACACAGGTCTCGAGGCTATCCGAATTTATACTACATGTTTATGTATAGTGTAAGGTCTATTCTATCTCTAAGAGACAGCTTTTTTTGCTTATCTACCACGTACAGACCAGTGAATGATCATAATGGCTTCCACCTGATAGACTTTGTGCCGCGCGGCCGTGGTTACATCCAGCGGAATGCACCAGTCTTCGACGATACCCTAAATCGTCTGCAAGGGTATTATAACATCGGTTTTGAGCGGAACGACGATTGTACCAAATGGCGCCAAACTACGACGACTACCGACGGGCCTTGTGATGGAAAGATACATACGGCAGACTGTTCTATTGGTCGATAAGAACGAGGGAGAAAAGGGTACTGGAGATTGCAGTATGACGAGTGAGGCTGGCTATCCAGACTATATTCCAAAGGGGCCGGAAAAGTGGGAGGTCCATATTATGAAAGTGTTCATAAAGGTTGCAATTTCCTGTTTTCGTAGCTTGAGATGGGAACTCGCGACTATTATATTCAGCTAATCAAGAGTTAGATAATCTTATAGTATACGGGGATGTGAATTGGAGCTTGACCTTCAATTTACCCGTGATTCTGGAGCTAGCCTGCTACAAGGACAAGGCAAGCATCATACTCCCAGGCAGATTGGCAAGTCCTCGCTTCGTCGAGGACGAAAAAGCTTGGCCCTATATTGATAGATGATCTGCAAGTGGCTACAATACTAGCCGTCGATGACCCTAAAAGAACGGCAAAAGCTACGTGATCCTCTGGATGGTCTCGTTCCGGAATGCATGCTATCTCGGCATGGTCTCACAGGTCTTCTCTGGGTCAGCCGCGTCGTGCTCGTAGTGTATTCCCAGCATCCTGCTTCTACTACAAATGTTACCCTACCTAGTGGCAGTGGCAGTAATTTTTGACAACGATCGCTTCTGGTCAGTCCTAAACCGATACGTATGCCGGGAGAGTAATTCAGGCATAAACTAGTATCCTCTGCTTCCGAGCCAACAGACGCCAGCTCGCCTTAACAGTATTCCCTCTCCATCGGAGCCTTTTTAGGCGAGGAGAAGAGGCGATGTGGCACGTGCACTGCCATCTCCATTAACATGTATACAGCTCAATGGCGGCAGCTCAGACTGGCACGACCACTGCTTACTTTATAAGATCAACTAAATCTATGCTTTTCGATCGAACTATGCTACTGCTACTGATACTTCCCGAAGTATTAAAGCCGTGGCTAGCGTCGAACTCTGAGTTCAGTATGTGTCATCTGCAACGCTGCCAACTGCCAGTCTACAGTGTACCTCCGTTCTCCTTCAATATAAACTGTAATTTGTGGAGGATGTTCGGAGTCGAAGTGAATTGATTTAAAGCTTGGTCTCTCTCCACTACCCAGGGTGTACGAGAGCCATTGCAAACCCCCTTTCGTACCTTGTCGGTACCTGGTACCTGCACCCTGTCACTAGTCAGTAGCCTGTACCTTCCTTGTGTGCTCTATTAGAGTTACTATCGACTTCCCGATATACTTCGATCAAAACTCAAATACAGGATCTTGCCACTTATCACTCTTCTAGAGGTTTCTTTATTACGTAGTGAAGTTCTATGGAACTCTGTATTACGTAGTATAAAACATTACTAGAGAGCTCTTGTAGCTAGCTGTATATACGGAGCATACAGCTGGTATTTCTATCGTGGATATCTCTCTCTAACCAATTCTAAGTCGGTCTTTGATCACGTAAAATCCTGACCTCTGGTCGATTTCCACCTTCAATTTTCACAGCTGAATCATTATTTCTATCAGGCTTGAAGGTGCAAATGCCTACTTCTGTGAATCATATCTTCAGAATCATAGCTATAAAGACTTCATCGACAGAGTAACGCATAGATGATCCTTGTAAGTCTGCTTTACATATCGGTTCGTGCTTCTCGGTCGAGAGTGTCTCAAATGGTTAACGTTTCGTAGTTCGAAATTGGTAAACGTCAATCCTGATCACAGTCAAGAGAGCACGAAAATTCTCAAAAAGTCACTCAAGTTGAAGAAAGCTTCTTCATCAGTCTATCTCTCTCCAAGGCACTGTACAAACATATTTATTCCATAAAGCAGACATCAATCTCCTACACCCATTCCCCCCTCTCATCCGACACCTGATCTGATATCTCAAACGATAAAACCCCCCTTACCGGATCCAATACGAGTCTCGCAGACTGAAGCCTTCTTTGCCATGCCCCATATTTTTGGATACCAGTCTCGATAGATGTTTATTGACATCCAAGCCACGATCAAAAGCCGCCACTTTCATGACAAGGCGTGGTGACTCGCATACCTTGCACCATAGCTAGGGAGAGCGATTTGGGATTAAGGCATGGGATGAAAGCGATGAGGTTTGCGTGATTGAACCCGCGTGGGAGGGAATGGTTATGTAGATATCTGGAGGGAAAGTGGAGGTTTGCATTTGAGTTTGAGGATGATGTTGCGTAGTGAAGGGGGGGGGTTCGTCTAAGGTTGCGTGTCAGTACAGAAGAGAGGTGTGCGTGGGTTTTGAGATGTTTTTCGTGGTCTGCGTGTGCTATGGACGATGTCTTGATAGGACTTTTTAATACGGTGCCAATGTTTATACAGGGTTCTCAGATGTCTCAAGATGTGTTTTAGGTGATGATTCTCGTTGGATTTTGATTGATTAAACATGGCTTGAGGAGTTGTATTAGGAGGTTTCTTTTAATCCCATAATCCAGAGATTGATGATCGTGTGCTACGATTATTTATGGATATGACCTTCGTTGGATATTTCCAGGGTGTAAAGATACCTTCTCTAGCCTGGCTAGCTGAGCTAGTGGCGATAGCGCTAATCAATTCAGTTGAATACCTGATTGAAACTACTTCCACATTCACAAGATGGGGATTACTAGTCACGAGATACGGTTCATTTGTTTATTGCAAGCTGCATGCCTTCAATGATGGTTTTTAGGACTGTCATCCAAGATTGGTCGAGTTGTGATTGGTGACTCATAAGCAGCACTGTCTCATGTAGGTCTGGCCGTATTAGAAGACAGAATAGATTCCGCATACTACTATGCACATGGAAGATTCGAGAGGGAAAAATCGGTTTTGTTCCGGCAAACTAGCTTTTCCAGAACTAATCTTGCTTGACCTTATTGTTTATCCCGCGCGCTTAGGTTGGCTGAGTAACAGACCCACTTTCTTCTTTTGGTGCTACTCCGCATCCTTGTACAATATTATCCGCGATGGCACACAACAATTTCCAAACCTGACCATAACGATCAAAATCTCGGAAGTGACGCAAAATAACATTCAAAAGCCATTACAAGCATCGCAAAATTCCCGGCTATACTTGGTCCGCGGGGGTTTTTTTCTTAGAAACTAAACAATGGACTCACCTTGGAAGTTCAATCAATATACACCGTCTTCAGCTTGCGAAATCTCGCCACCAGTAGTTTTGGACCCTGAAGTTTGTTACTCCCACTCTCCCCTGTACCATGCAAGGTAGCCCGTGTACCATTCTCGTCTTGCGCCTTCAGCCTCACTGACTGCCACATAGCAATTTGCGTCTGAAAGTGATGAGGTGATAAGACTCACCCAACTTATCGCCACCCTACCATATGACCCAGAATTATGGCTGACTCGCGGGAACTGTCTTCGTCTTCTGGGTTATCCTGAACTCGGCCTTGGTGATGTCTACAAAGCGCGCCTTCTCGTCGAGGCTGGTTTAGAAGAGACATCTTCAATTCTCGGTGATGATGTGCGCAAGGCCTTCCGAAAGAAAACGTATGACCTTCATACGACGGATCCTGCGTGGATGCGATGGGCCGACACTGTGTCAACATTTGAGCTTCTGGCTGAGAAAGTCAAGGAGATGTTGAAAAGACTTGAACTGCAGATCTGGACGGAATTGATGGAGGGGTTGATGGCGGCAAATTGCTGTAGCGATTATGCACGCATGAGTCGCGAGGCTGTTGAGAAGTTTCCTGAAGACGATATCTTCCCGAGTGAAGTCCTGAATTCGGATGCTTGGAATGCTCAGCGGGAGGAGATATTGTCTTCGAGAGTTGAGCATGGTGATATGACCGAATCGCAAAAGGCTACGACACTGCTGAATGGCGGTGTCTATCCAGTACCGTATCCGTTCATGGAGGAGAACTTCCTAATCAGAGATGAAGATGTGTTCAAAAGCCTTGAAGAGGATTTTAAGAGAGTTTCAACAAATTCGATGGTTGTCAGGAGTACGATTCGAAATGACGAAGCATCAACAGAAGACGACTGTATTGGTGTTGTTGCAACAAGAGATATCGTGTCGGGGGAGACTATTCTGATAGACACCATGTCTGCTGGCTCTGTAGGCGTCGATGCTGACCCAGGAGGCTGCCCAACCTGTTGTGCTTCCCCTGTCGGCAATCTCTGGAATACTTGCTGTCCTGTTCTCTACTGTTCCCAGGTCTGTGCTGATGTTGCCATCACCACATTCCACAATCCGATCTGTGGCAAGGACTTCGAGTATCTTTACACTGCAGCGAGGAAGGCTACCACCACTACGGACTTTTCATTAGATGCTCTACTCCTCATGAGAGTCGTCGCTCTGAGCTTGACCGAAGACGTTGACCATCCCTTAAAAAGCCAAGTCATGGTCCGCCTCACCCCCGCCTATGGATTCAAAGAGCCCAACCTCATCATCTTCAATTTCGTCGACCACATCCAGACACCGATTTTTATCCTCCAAACTTTCGACATCAACATATTCGCCGACCCCCTTTATGATACCTGGGTTCTCCACACGATCAAGTGTCGGCTCCAGAACAACAAGCACGGACAAACTCTTGGTGACTGGCCAGGGACGAGTATCAGTGGTTTGTACAGCATGTTGAATCATAGCTGTAGTCCGAATGTGGACTGGAGACATGACTCGGCGAGTAGCGAGGTCACGATGTTCGCTACGAGGGATTGTAAGAAGGGGGAGGATCTGTGCATTAGCTACATTGGGAGTGTGGGGAATGAGTTGCCGGTTGTGGAACGGAGGAGGAAGTTGATGGGGTGGTTTGGAATGCCATGTAGGTGTGAGAAGTGTACCAAGGAAGCTGCTGCGCTGTTAGTAGATGTACTGGTTGCAAAGACGGAGGCTATAGCGGTAGCTGCTTGAGGTGTGTCCGATCCTATTGAAATGGTCTGCTGGGCGGGCAGGTTTAGTCAGATTAGAATACCCGCGAAAGGTCTTGAGCTTGCGGAACCAATCTATAAACTGCTACCTTTGAGGCTATGGGTATCGTCTTCGAATTGCACCTTAGCGAAACTTGACTGCAATACGAGCTTAGTGAAGCTATGTTCGACAACAGTCACGTGGATATTTCGGGTCCAGCCAACACAGCATATACAAATCTCTCCACAAGGCCAGTATTATCGGTTCCCTATTTGAGTATATTCAGCCACTTGTATTCACAATTATTCCTCACAAGTAGACCGCATTCTCATTCATGTCAGTCACATGACAGAACTTCGGTTGGCATTTTTGTTTCGGCACATATGCAGATCTTTGGCTTCTGCCGAAAACCTTCGACATCAGCTTACACGGGTATTTCTACAATCATAACCTTTGACACGTGTAGTAAGGACCCCAGCCGTTGTTTTCATCTATGATCCTACTTTTAAGGTTATTGTTCATTAGTCATTTATCCACCTTTAATTATACAAATAAACTTATTCGATCGCAACCTACAGTACCTGCAGAAAGGCCGTACATGTCCAATGCCTCTTCGTAAAACACGCACGTGCGACGCGAAGTTGCTATTCAGACTATCATGTCGAAGCACGTGTACGCACACGATAGACTAAAGCTGACGGACCGACATTTCTCTTGAGGTAATCATTCTTTCTATCTTCCTTTGGAATAGAACCCGACTCCCTTCTCTCTCTCTTTTAGGCACGTAGTATATGCTTTTATTCGTCACTCTGAATTATCTTAGACATTGCTTTATCTAGTATATCTCGTACTATTTTTCTATGAGGAAACTCCTCTTTCTCTTCCTGTCGTCGAGCCTGTCGTCGAGAATTACAGGTGACAAGAAGATCTGCAGTGCCTGAGCTCTAACGCAATAGGCAGGTATCATATGCCTATCATACTGCATGCATGTTTCTTCGCGTCAAGGCACGGAAAATAGTGTTTCGGGAAAGCCGAGATCATTCGGCCCTACAGAGATTTGTTTTTTTGTCACGCGAGCTTAATCTCATTAAGCTTCGTCCAAATCGAGCCTCGTGGAAAAGCTTTCGACCGAAGCACTTCGTAAAGGGTTTACTCCGTACTTGGTATTCAGGATGAATAAATCCGCACGCTGTCTCTACCAGCATAAGCCTCAGCAAGGACCAATATCCAATTACTCCACTAATTCCAGTCTGATTATGGTAAAGAATCTGCTAGAACTATGCACCAGGGTAAAGGTTTATACCCTCACCACCGGGTAGTCACTGATCATCAAACCTTGGTACAGTGTAAACGTTCGAATATCTAGTTCAGTTATTGGTTATTCATTATTTCTATATGTAAGATTCCCTTTCGTACTTCCTTCCGTACCTCGCACATGGAGGCTGATTAGGAGTTTAATGGAAGCAGTAATCGGCACGGCTCGAGCCAAAACAGCCAATAGAATATGGCAGATTGTACAACGTGTATGTACTTAACAGTGGGAGTTGGACTCACCTCTTTTGAGACTCTTCCTAAAACTTAGTATAGTCCTACTTTGTGAGCAACTGTCCGTAACTGAGGAACACGTGTGGCATCGGACCAGGGTTCGGTACTCTGTGGTCATACACTTTGCAATGCTTCAGTGGCATGCACCTCTCGTAAAATACTTCGAACAAGAGAGAGTCTCGACGTCGGGTCGAAATTTTGCAAGGATGAGCTCCTCTGGTCCGTGTCTTTGATGATGGACCAAGTTTGTGTCGTTCAGAAATGGTATCTCGGGAAGAAGTTTCCACCCTCATCGTAAGGTAGGTCTTTAGCAGGACGAAGTATATAACGAGATCATATGCCCCAATTATGAAGAATAGCCAGTGTCGCTCGAGTTGCTCATTTGTCCTATCCTGAATCTTCCTGCCACGACTTCTGAATTCAAGATGCAATTATTAGCTTTTAGCCTTCTTGCTGCCAGTGTAGTCGTCTCTGCCGCTCCTGGACACAGCAAGCGTGGTGGGGGTCTCAACTCTCGTTCTTGGATACCTCACTTCGACAATCTGGTGACATTTGGAGACAGGTGAGTCCTGCGTACAGCATGAGACGAAAACCATAACATGGACTGATACACCAACAGCTACACAGACGAAAATCGACTGAGCTATTTCTTTAAAAACAATGGCACAGCACCTCCGCCCGGTCTTCTCCTCCCACCAAGTTCATCAACAGCTGGCGGTGGCATCACGTGGGCGCGTTGGGTCTCTAATAACACAGGTGCAAAGTTGTACAATTATGCGTCTGCTGGTGCTGTATGCGACAACAAGATAGTATATCGGTTTCTCGCGCCGATCAATGGACCGCCCCCTGATGTCGTTTATGAAGTTGATGCGTTTGTCACGGATTCGAAATTCATTGACGGTACGACGAAGGTGCCGTTCTTCCCAGCGCCGCACGATGATAATACTGTTTACAATATGTGGATTGGAACGAACGACCTCGGCGTTGATGCTCTCTTCAGGGATAGCGGCTTGAACGGAGCGACCATTCTTGATTATGTCAATTGTATATTCAAGCGATTCGATGAAATCTACGCGAATGGTGGAAGGTACTTCGTCTTGATGAATGTTGCACCTTTGGAACTTTCGCCCCTGTACGGTCTACCTGAAAAGGGAGGAATGAAGATGAGTCCTCTAGCTTGGCCAGATAAGGTAATACATCTTCGCATCTCTGCCTACTCCCATTCATGACTGACAGAAACTAGCCAACAAACACCACCGAAATAAGCTACAAAATGAAAGAATACACATCCCTCGTCAACTCGATCTTCAGATTCCGCACCCCGTTCGAAGTACAGGTTGCCAAGCGATATCCAGGAGCATCTTTCGCAGTCTTCGATGTCCACAGTCTTTTGACTGAGATCTACCACAACCCGACAGAATACTTGTCTTCGCCGGCGAATGTGGAAGGGATGTATGCCACGTGTGTACCCGTCTCAGGGCCAGCGATTGTCGACTGCATAAAGAGTAGCTTAAGTTTAGACCATTTCTTCTGGTACGATGAGTTGCATCCTAGTGAGCGGGTGGATCAGTTTATTGCGAAGGAGTTTGAGAAGGTCGTTGCGGGGTCGAGTGATTATGCTACGTATTGGTAGAGAGATCTAGCGTATACATTATAACACATAAGCTTTTTTTTGACCACATGCAGGGATCTAAGTGTCTGGTGAACCTGCTAGAGCTACCTTAGTTCCTGTATCATAATAAATTCTAACTTGTGCTCGAGGCTCTGTCAGGGTCCATTTACCACTCAGCTCAATAAGCAGGGCGTCAGCCTACAAAAGGTCAGTCTTGAAGTTTGACTAGCCGGGATAAAGGCCGAATGTTTCCAGTGCCTCGACTTGTTTTCCGAACACTGTTTTACATGCCTCGACGCGAACAACGGCATGCCGCCTCACATAGAACAGTGCAAACATCCGAAAAATTAGATATATGAATTTGTAAGCTCAATGCCTTACTTACAGGCAGTTCGTAGTATACTAGGTACGAGGTCTTTTCCGTAACGGCCCTCCGCAAGCTCCGGGGTCACGGGACCTCGCTCCGCTGCGGAGCCGTGATTAGTTAGTATCCCGCTTAGTAGTAGTCAGGTAAACACTACTAAAGTCAATAAATAATTACCTAAATAGGTAGGAGTATTAGTATAGAGTTAATTGATTTAATTAAATAAATAATTAATTAGTATAAATAGAGTAAACTCTATAGAATAGGCTAGCTCTATTCTATAGGGTATATAGACTACCTTTCCTAATATATATATAGACCTTCTCTGTCACGATCCATAAGATCACGTGCGCTGGGGAATGCGGGTTAGCGAGCCTTGGCGTCACGTGTACGTACTAGCGCGGCCTCGGTAGATTAGTCAGCAAGGCCTGTGGATATCTTAGAGAGAGTCGAGAGTAGAGACCTCCTCTCCTTGTCTTTTCTTGCCTTTATAAGCGTACCTCTTAGTAGTAATATAATACCTTATATAACCTCCTTAACGTGCTGTAATATAAGAAAAGACTGATCACCTCGCTAGGAAGTAGTAATATCCACTCGGAACGAATTCGAAGTCGGCACCACCTTTTTAGTACGACTCCTACGACTTCCTCCTTACCTATCTAACTACAGGTGCCTTCTGTATCATACCTCGATCGCAGATAGTCTCAGAGCAAGCTAAACTCCCTCTCTCTATCGGTATCACCTTTTTGATACGATACCTCAAATTTTGCGACTTTACGATAACTAATTTACGCCTCAGCCTCGTCCTCAGCCTCGTCCGCGCACCCCCACTACTAACCTACAAACACGCCTCGACCTCTACGAATCTCTCCCTGCCTATTCGCAGTCGTCTCGATACTATACCTATAAAGAGGAGACTTCCCGCAGAAGCTAGGAATTATAAAAGGAATCCAAAGTGACCTCATATAGCAGATTCCTGATACCTCTATATATACTCTACGAGGTCTTTTCCGTAACGGCCCTCCGCAGGCTCCGGGGTCACGGGACCTCGCTCCGCTGCGGAGCCGTTATTAGTTGGTATCCCGCTTAGTAGTAGTCAGGTAAACACTACTAAAGTCAATAAATAATTACCTGAATAGGTAAGTGTGTTAATATAGCTCAATTGAATACAAATAATCAATCGGTTAATCAGTTCAAACAGAGTAAACTCTATAGATTAGGTTAGCTCTATTCTATAGGGTATATAGACTACCTTTCTTAGTATATATATAGACCTTCTCCTACTAACTCTACCTTTTTCTTTCTATCGCAACTGACTTTAAGTAAGTTTCCTTATTTTATACCTGTTTTCTTTCTGTTTTATAATTTGTACCTATATAAGTTAGTAATTATATACTTATACTTTCTAACCCTATACCCGTAAGTCTACTAATAGCCTATAAGATAGCTTCCCTAGATACTAAGCTATCTTTTTCAGTTAATTCTTCTCCTATTATAAGCTTATACTTACCTGATCCCGATAGTCGTAAGCTTATTATAGAAATTATAAATATCCTCTAGTAAGTTAATCCTTCTAATCCTTTCCTTTTATAGTCCGTATCTGCTAATATACGTCCGTAAGACTTACTATCGTATCCGTAAAGCTATCTGTTATACTTATCGCCTTATATAAGATACCCTTAGTCCGTGTTCCGGTCTCGCGCGACCTTATAAAGTACTCGTATAATCCGTATCGAGCTATTAATAAAGAGGCTTATATAGTTACTTAGAGTATATTTCCTACCTGTTCTGATCTATTACGAGCTATAAACTAATATTATAGGTAATAGTCGGTACTAAAAACGACCTGCCTTATAACGTTTATAAGAAAGCCGGTTACTTTATAGTTTACGTATCTATTCCTAGTCTCTTAAGTAGTAGTTATAATAACTACTGTTATAACTCTAAGGGCACCTGCTATAGTCTCCATAAGTCTATTCCTTACCTATTTCCTCTCTTTTCTGACTTATTATTAATATTTATAGGCCTATAAGTCCGAATAATACGCGTACTAAGTCCGGTTCCGGTATACTATCTAAGCGAAAGTAAAAGCGTAAGAAGCGTAATATCTATTATAGTTCGTATAAGTCCTTTCTAACCCGTTCTAATACTTATCTAGCCCGTAACTGACCCGTAATAGCCTCGTCTACTTATCCGGCTTATTTTGCTAACTATATACGCTAACTGCTTCTAATCTATAGCGATCTAATATCTAAGCTTACGGGTATAGATACGGAGATAGCTGAATTAGTTAGTAGAGAATCTGATAGTAAGGATAGCTTCTAAATCCCCTTATAGGTCCCTTATAAAGGTATAATATAGAATTCCGGTCCGAAATCCCGAGTATAGGTAGCGTTTACAGGCGTCTATATAATATAAACTATCAGCCAAAAGGCTAAAAAAACCAACTTTTCTTTTGATAGATAATATAATATATTCTTATAACTTATAAATATTATTAAATATCTATTAAGACTTCTAGGTAAACTACGTTCGGCGTACAGCCTTGATTCTTAACCGGTAGCAGTATGCTTAAGCCTATAATAGATAATATACGGGAAATCCCTATATATAACTAGCTATATATAAATACTAGGATCTATAAATCCAACCTAATTATATAAAAGCTCTGCCCTTAAGACTTATTAATAGTTATTATAAACGATAAATAGACTAGAAACTACTTCTATTAAAAGGTAATCCTTAAACTATCGTCTGCTAAAGTTAATTTAATACGCGGTAGTACTTATAACTCCTTATTATAATCCCCGCTAATTAACCGCGCCTTAATATAATATCTCTATAAACTAGTAACTACTAGCCGCGAACTGTTATAAAGTCCTGCTAGCTAGTTTAGGTTCTATAAAAGTATTATCAGTATACTAACCTTTAAGTAAAGCTCTAATAGTAATTGTTGGATTTGTAACCAGTACCTTGGTCAGTCTTGCCTGCATCGGCATACACACCTTGTACCTCGTCAGTACATAGTCTTAGTACCTGGTTCAGTA
>FJVC01000130.1:0-32358 GCA_900074895.1 Rhynchosporium secalis
AAAAAAAACCGCATAAACATACAATCATCAGAATCCTCACAGCGAGCGCACTCACCACCAAGACCATTCTCTATCATCCCCGCCTCCCCCCCCCCTTCCAAAAAAAAAAATACCAAAAAAAAAATACATGAGATAGACTGACTGACTCGTTGACTGTCCTCGGAGACAAGTTCCTTTCTTTACTTTACTTTACCTTACTTTCTCTCTCTCTATAAGATTACCTACCTGAATTACCAACAAGACCAGAACACGACTAGACTAGCCCAGATCAGACCGTGCTCCTTCCATGCCTGCCTGCCTGCCTGCCTGCCTGCCTGCCTGCCTTGATCCAAAAAGCACAACCTTCACTATAGATACCTACCTACACATATAACAAAGCACAGCACAGCAGAGCAGAGCAGAGCAGAGCAGAGCAGAGCAGAGTCGATTCGATTCGATTCGATTCGGTTCCTCCAACAAACGAAAAACGTGGGTATACATGATCTCATCTATTCTACGTCCGTCCTTGAATTCCTTCTCTCGCTCACTCGCTCATTCGCTCACAGCCACCAATGACTCATCCTCATCCTCGTCTATCTCTCTTCACCCACCCAACTCTCTTCCCATTTCTCCCTCTCTAATCTCCCCCTCCTATCAATACCACACACTATTTCTGCCCCGAGAAAAACCATGAACTCCGCTTCCCCACATTCCCACTGGCCTCATTCTGCAGTCCCGTAATCGCCGGGTTCGCAGTCACATTGCCAGACTCTGCTCCGCCTCCTCTAAGCGGTTTAGCGATCCTCGAGCCCGCGCCACCGAAAGAGAATCCCCCGTTTGTGGGGGAGGCAAGACCGCGTGTTGAGCCGGCTTTGGCGAGTTCGAGACGCTCTTTTACGGCCGTGAGTTGGGCTTCGAATCTAGTGACAGGTTAGTATATGTAGCAAAATTTTTAGTGAGCTCAAGGGGTGGAGAGTCAAAGGCGAATGACTAGGGGACTGGTTGGGATGAAACATACCTATGATTCGCCGCCGTCAACTTCTCCTGCGAATCTTGCAATAGCGATTCGAGGGATTGTATCCGCTCATTCCTCGCAATCAATTTCCGTTCCGCAATAGCAACCTCCTTCTTCAGACTGCCATTCTGCTCCACCAGCTGCCGTTGGACGTGCGTCAACTGCTCGAGATTTCTCTCTAGGAACGCCATCTTCTTCTGCTGCGCTCTGTTATTGCTACTCCTCAACACATTGTTGTACTGTTCTCTTGTCTCGTCCAACGAAATCTCGAGCTCAACGACACGCTCGCAGCGATTTTGTAAGTCGCGCATGAGAGATTTCTTCATAACGTCGAATTCCGCGATTTGCTGTTGCACGGTCTTTCCGTTGGCCATTGCTCCCGCGGTACCAGTAGTTACACCTCCAGCTTTGACCTTACGTTGCAGGTCTTCGTTCACAGTCTTGAATTTCTGAATCTCGGCTGATTTCTGAGCGAGATCTGCTCTGAGGTCCTCCACCAGTGATGTCTGCACATCTTGCTTATTAGAGTAAGCTTGAGCTAATTTCTGCTTGACCTCTTCGACGTCCGCTTCGCTGAGATTCCGCTCGAGAAGATCTTCATAGTCGCGCTCTACAACTTCAAGACGCTGCTCGAGTTCTTCGCGGCGCTTGGAGTTGGTATCGTCAGATGCTGTGCCGTAAAAAGAGAGCTCTGCTTGTCGGATTATCCCCTGAGTCTCAACTAATGCCGCCTTGATCGACTCAAGCTCATCAGGATTGATGGCCTCGCCTGCAACAGTCTGATCATGGAGAATGTCAACTTGATCGATGACCTTCTTGATACTGCGCTCGTTGTCGCTGAAAGCATCTCCACCAAGATCGAAACCAGCCATCATCTTAGCCATCTTCTCGGCTTTCTTCTTCTCCTTCTCATCCAAAACAGCACTAGTTTCCTTCGCAGACATCTTAACATCCAGGAGTTGCTGCTTGACTTCATCGAGTTCGGCCGTCAATTCGGCATTGGCTTCTTTCAGCCCGTCCATAGTAATCTGAGCCTCCTTGCTCTCGAATGATAACCGTTCTATCTGCATCTTGAATTCATTGACCTCGCCAGTCAATTTCTCATTTTCGCGATTCCCTTTCGAGTCCCGCTCTTTCAGATACGTCAGTTCTTCCTTCGTTTCTCGCATTGCCTTCTCCACTGCAGATATCTGAGACTCCTTCTCCGCGATCTGATCCTGTAATTCATTTTCCCGTCGTAGAAATTCCTCCCTCTCGTCTTTTTCGATGGGTAAACTAGGTGTCGCAGACCGCTCCGAAATAGAAGGTGTCTCAGATCGACTCTCAGCGGTAAGTCTCGATGGCGTAGAGGGCCTCGCAGGTTGTGCTTTCGCTTTTGTGACACCAGTGACTTCCAAAGGAGCTGCCCATCTTTCTTTCGGCACCGCCTCTCCAGATCTCCACTGCTGGACCTCCGCATCCAAAGTCTGCACATAGGACTCGAAAGATGTAACTTGTGATTGGGCTTTCTTGAGCAAAGCCTTGAGTTCCGCAGGACTGATTTCTGCATTGATCTTAGCCTTATTCTTGATCGCCTTTGCCCGCATTCCAAAACGCATCGTGCTGAGCGTTTCCGCATCGTTGTAACTACTCGGCGAACAATTGATGATGAGTGTCGTCCGACTGTTTCCTCCTAAACTCTCTTGCAGAATTCGTGTAAGTTTCGAGTCCCGATATGGGATATGTGATGATTTTCCATCTGTCAAGTTGTTAATGACCATTCCTAGAGCACTCAAACTCTTATTAATCTTCTTGGCCTCTTCTAAAGTCTGTCCGCTGGCACCAGTCTTGCCGACCTTTTCACTACCCGCCAAATCGACCAGGAAAAGTTGTCCGCTCTTTGCTGAGCCCGTCTCGACGTTCTTCTGCGTGATGGTAATGACGAAGATGGAATGTGACCGCGAAGACTCTGCGTTCATATTCGTGGCAGCCACTGCTCTAGAATTTCCACCCCTTCGCATAACCTCGTAAACCTCCTGCACACTCGATACGTATATCTCCAGCAGACCCTTCACGTATACACCCCTATTCTTCTCCTCGTGAACGGGCAAGTTATCATTATGCGGCGCCAGCAAATCCCGAATCCGTTCCATGTAGATCTCCATATAGCTGACCCGGACTGTGTATTCGATCGTCCCAGGACTCGACAATATACTTTGGAATATCTGTTCCACGATACGAGGAATCACACCTCTGCCCTCTGGATCATCCATATCCGTTCCCATCATGGTATATGACTTTCCCGCACCCGTCTGACCGTATGCGAAGACCGTTCCATTGTAGCCGTTGAGGATATCGTCGACGGTAGATTTGATAGAGAAATCGAAAACGTCTTTCTGGCGCGAGTTCATATCAAACACGCGGTCGAAGGTAAACGACCCGGAGGCCTCTTTGCTCTGTATATCGTATCAGCAGAAAACCCTTCCTCCAGACAAGGAATACATACGTCCAAACGACATGTGTCATCGCTCTCGAATGCGACAATAGGCTGTCCGCCCTCTGCAACCTCGATGCGGTTCTGCGGCCTGAACCGCGCAACCACTTTGATGCTGTTCGACATGATCGCGAGTCGAGGCTGTTGCTATCCGGGAACGATCATAAGTGCAGCAGCAGATGGCTCGCAGAACGAGTCGGTGGTAATATTGTGCTGCAATGCAGTGCTGGCTGTTGTGCGAGTCAAGGGTTTGGTTGGTGATGCTTCTCTGGTGGCTCAAGAAAGGGAGGTTGTTGACACACTTCCCAGGTTCGCGTACAGTAGCAGTCTTAAACTCGCGTGCTGGGCTAATTTGCCCGATGCAATGCAATGCGACAGGCACACAGGGTGATCACGTTACAGACTGGGAATATGCTTGTTGAAGGATAACTTCATTTCATATTTACCCAAATAGATCGGGGATGGATAGTATTCAATAATCTAAAAGGTTACAGCGTATAATGTAGGGTTGATTCACTGATCTAGATAGGAGAGGGGTTGATACAATACCCGCTTGTTGTTAATGCGGCTGAAATGTTTAATTCCGAATGTCAATATCCACTCACAACAATCACAGGGAAGAGTTCCTGGAACAATCGAATTCACAACGCTAAATAATTCAGTCGCTCTACTATGCAGAATCACCCAGCTGCGTACTCTCCATCCATGATCTTAAGCAAAACCAGCTCAATTCCGGGATTTGTAGAAGCGACCAGCAATATCAATAGTCCACCGGAACGCCAGAACCCCGCCATTATCAATGTCTCGTAATGCCTTCTACCTACCCAAGTTCCTGTTCTTGCTTCAGTCCTCCCAGCTCTTCTCTACCGATTCCTTGACTCGCTTTGTATACTCTTTTCGGTTGTCTTTGTAAAGGTTCGATGCTTCGACGTTGGCGGGGGAAGAGGTATTAGGATCATTCAGTAGACTATCACACATCAGCCCAGTCCATCAGCCATAGCCCCCATCCTCTCCCTTCAAGAACCAGACATACCTCTGAATACTCGTCAAAACCGCCGCAACATCATACGTCGGACTCCACCTATTCTGCAGGATATCCAAACACAACTCTCCCGTAGCATACACATTCGGATGGAACATCTGGGAGATGAACTTGACGGCGGGCGGCTTGTTGGGGTATTGTTCTTCGAATTGCATCACTAATCTGAACGTGCCGTCTTCGAAGGGCGTGTCTGCTGGGCCGATAATTACTGCGTTCCTGATGGAGAAGGGTGGTTAGCCATCTGGACTCCGTCTGAATTGCCTTTCTCCCCCAACCCCTCTATCCCTTCCTGAAGCTAGAATTTCCGTAGGCGAGGCAGACGAAGACGTACCATTGCATAACATTATCTGCGACGGGACTTGCTGATACACCTGCTGGAGGATCCGTTTGCATGCGCTATGATAAGCCGTCCAGTTAGCAATATGCCCTTCATGCAACCATCTACAGAATCCCGATTCAATTCCGTCCGGCATACCTTGAAGTCTCTCATGAGACGACGACGAGCTGCTGTAGACATGGTTCCGAGTTCTTGTTATATCCTCGTAGATTCGTTGGCGATTCAGTATTCAGTGCGCTGGTTGCGCGTGCTCGAGATATCGAGGGACGTTGTTCGATGAAGTGGCAAGTGGGGTTCGGGATGTCAGGTCGATGGGATGGGAATGTAGATTCCGCCGCGCAGTAGGCAGAGATTCCCTCACGAATGACCAATCGAATAAACAGTTGCTGCAAGGCCCCAGAGGATATGGAGTGGGAGAGGTCGGTTTGTTGTTGTTGTTGTTGTAATTGTTGTTGTTGTCTAATTCGAGTTTGGGGAAGAGTTGGAACTATTTGATGTTGATGGGTCCCGGATCAGATCGGTTACGCAAGCAGGTGAGGTTTATGTATCTAATCTGCATGTCAGCCACATTCGATCGGGGACATGCGAGCCACAACGTGGCGGCAGGGTTGCTCAGATATCCGCTGTACAGTGTAGACTGACACTATTCTAATGTCGACCGGGCTTTTATGTTATTATAGGTTCATTCGATTTACTGGACCTTTTTGGAGGTAAATATATTCCTGCATTAGGGCTTCACGTTCGTTCTCTGTTCAGGAGGTGGTCACCCAGGGACTTTTTTCTCTTTTTTCATGTCAATCGACTACTATACCACTGAAAGACAAGCTATTATTTCGATGTAGAAATATCCGCATTACAAACTCATACATAGTACATTCAATAATGCTCAATGGACTTACGTCTCATACTGCGAAAGAGATAATAAAAGACGGACCAGCCGGCCCAACGCCACAAAGAATTGCTGCCTCCATCCCAATAAACAAACAAGCTCGAAGCAGAAGTATCGAGTATCAAAGAGCATCATCTCTTGTTCCCCATGAGCCTTATCCAATGCTCCTTTCCACTCCTTCCATATCCTCTCTGCGCCACATCCAATCTGATCCCCTTCCAATCTCTCGTTTCTTGACCACCCCTTCCCATCTCTCAATCCATCATCCCTCCAACTTTCCATCGCTGAAGACTGGCCCCTAAAACAAAACATCCAAACAACAACAACAAGCCATAGCCGCCAAACAGCCCCCCAACAAGCCCTGGCTCCCCCCTCCCTGCCGTCTCTGATCAACATACTGTCCCTGCGGCTGTCCATATCCCCCCTGCATTCCCTGGGGCGGATAGCCCATCTGCGGGCCTTGTTGATAATACCCTCCCTGCTGTTGCTGCTGACCCCATGGTTGCGGACCGCCTTGCTGTGCGTATGGGTCTTGGTTGGGGTATTGCCCTTGCGGAGGATAGCCTTGGGGGAGGATATTGGCCTTGGTGAGGTGGTTGTTGCGAGAAGTTCTGTTGTTGGGGAGGCATGTGTGCTGGGGCGGGGGACTGGAAACCAGCGTCGGAACCGTACTAGAGAGGGTGTTAGTGCTGGGTGCTTGCTAAGAAGAGGAATGGGGATCGTACGGCTGGCGGTGGTGCACCTGTTGGGGCGTCAAACTTCGACATTTTGAGGGCTGTGTATTGGGTGAGGTTGAGGCGTTGGTGGTCAAGTGTTATGGTGTTGGCGAGGCTTTGTACAGATCGCCTTGTCGCAAGAGTCGCGGTTGTTGCTTGGTATAAGGAAGAGTAGATATATCTTCAAGAAGAGGGTTTTAAGAAGAAGAATTCTAAGGAGAGTGATGAAGTAAGTCTTAATGACAAGAAGTGTGTCGTCGCAACTAACGACGTTCAGTTGATGAGTGTTTGCCGTTCAATCCCGTGCCCGTGGTCGCCGTCTTATGTTTCGTGCTAAGATACCTACCTACCTGTACCGAGGATCCGGGTCGCTTGGCTAGTATTTGTTTTTCTTTGTTGGTTTTGATTATCAAGATGTTGCTGTCGAATTGAGATTTCTATTCTCGAATGACAGAATGGGATCGTTTGTTTAGGAGAAAGAGAAAGGCTGAAGAAATTATTGGAGATGTTTGATGTCTCTGTTACACTGGACGTCGCACCTGTGTGGCTGAGCAAGGGAGGCGGCAAGAACGCTAATCTGCTGCCGAGGGCGTGGCGTTGGCCCTCCTGACTGTTTGTTTACTTGGCTCGCTTGAACATCTTCTACTTTGCATATTGGACCAAATACATACCACATTACGTTAAGTCAAGATGGGAATACTTGGTCGTACCTCGATTTGACCTTGCAGTCATGCCTCGTATGAAAAGGAGCTAACCAATAAGAGTCTCATATCAAATCCTCGAATTCAAGACCTATAGTTGCATCTTGCTTTCTCAACCACAAGCAATTGGCAAGCTTGGCTGGTGTTGGTTTGTCTCTGGTCGTTTGTCCAGTTCAAGTCTTCAGAACTCAGAACTCGTCACTTATCATTCAAAATTCTGATCGTCTTCCCCTACCTGCGGTGAACCAAGTGCCATTATTGCCACACACTAAAGCTGTTCGAATCGTATTTGCTGATCAACGCATCTCTGACTCACCCGACATCCAAACAAGCCGACGTCGCGTTTTCGTCCAGAATCCTAGAAATCTCCCGGGTACAGTCATAACTCTCTTTCTCCAAGCCCGAATTTCTTCCGCGATCACTGCCCCTGGTTACAATTCTATCCCGAATATCTACCTACCCAGGCCATTGTACACCTCTCAGAAGAGGATAGAAGATGATACGCAAATTTCGCAGGACTGAGAATTATCGAGATTACAACGAAGACCCCGAACTTCGAAAATGCCACAATTTGCGCCTCTCACGATGTATATTGCGACGTATTTGGGGTCAACCGACTCAACTTGAACCAGATCTGAACTGAAAAAAGTCTATAGAAGTTAGCCTTGCTAATCCTATTTCTGAGAGGATGCTTACCGCAACCCAAAGATGCCGGGATTTGTATCGCGGCTACCATGCTAAAGATTTTCAGCATATGGGCGTCTCTCTGTCCTTGCCGAGCGATGTTGGCCAACTTGATGTTCTCGTCTTGGATCTCGGCAGTGATGAGCTCCGTGGTCTCGAGAAAACCGCGGCTAGCTTCGATACCGACTCGAAGTGTATAAAATCGTCGAGGACGTATGGTACTAGTGAGCTTTCTGATAAAAGCCCGGTATTTCCATAGGCTATGCTTGGTCTATTTGAAGAATGTCCAATAACAAGTCCAACAAATATCCCTCGCCCTCAGCTACTTTCTCAAATTGCCCTGTTTGTGACACAAAAAGCCTATAAAGAAATATTCGACCGCCATAGGGAACCTGCGTCCTAAGATCTTCGAAACTCCCTGGATTCCCCACAGCTGATACTCAAGGTTTTTGTCGTGTATCCACCGCTCCCAGTATACGAAAACCAGCTGGCGTGTCATTTACAACAGCGGTACTGGATTATCTCAAGCTCGCTGCGTAAATCATCTATTTCCCCTACCTAGACAGTTATGCTCAAGCTCTATCAACACAGATTCGACGAGCCAGTCTCCCCCACCGGGACTGAACAAGATGCTTCCGTTTTCCATCATCTGTATAGTAAGGCCAGGATATGGCGCCACTTCTTCTCCCACAGCTGTGCCTGGATAGGCCAATGTCAAGATCTCGGAATCAAGATCTTCCTTGCTTTCACAGCTCTCTCCGAGGAGCCTCACAGCGGTCTCAACATCTCTGCGTACCCCAATTTCTATAGTAGAGAGCTAGCTGAAATACAGCATTTTGGCGTGTGATATGAGCTCGGAATTGAAAAGCCTCTTCAATAGAAAATCAGACTTTGCGCTTTGATATGAGACTGTCAGTCTATATTTATCATAAAGCTATGTGTGCGTATAAAGGGAGATCATTCCCTCCCAATCTCGGGTGCGTGCGGGAAGTTGGGAATTTGTCTAATCTACTTCGAAGCCTTCGTTGCGCTACGACTTAGCCGGCCCAATCATGTAAGTTCTTTGGTGATAGTACCGTCGAGAGTTGGGGGACGAAAGGACCTCTTTAAAGTTCATGTTCCGTCCATCTGGCTTGCATAAGGTAACGAAGACGTAAAGCCGAAGAATGCATTGAGGTTCTGGTGTTTGTTGTTCCCGAGATGGAGTCAAGATATCCCTCCCCTTGAGGATTCTCCGGACCGCGCGATCACAAGCTAAACATGATTCGAGTATCTCGAGATCTCTGACTTGGACACTGAAGTTCTTGATCTCTTCTTTCGTCCTGTCCTCATTTTTGACTTTGAGGGTATAAAGCTCTTGTTGTTAGCTGTAAACAGATATCCTTGGCTAACCCTCAAAAGTCCGAATAGCTTCATTGCCATTCACACTGTATTGTAAGATGGAAATGTGCCAAGGTATGTACAGCTCCCCTCGCCTAGCTGCATTTCCCTGCATTTCCCTGCAAGTCACCGTCATCATCCGCTCGACACTCAACGTCAGCAGGCGATCCTTGCCGACGTACATTCATAACAGAAGTCTACTCAGTTATCATGTTATGATCTCAACATCAGATAAGCCAAATTTACATGTGTTGTCAGTTCGTTACCGCGACAGCGAGGATATAAGTACCGTAATGCATAGTCCTCGGTAAGTCCGAGTTGAGACGGGAGTCCCCAACCTCTCTTATTGTATAAGTACTGTAATTACGTTTAAAGACCAAAACAAAACAGGCCAAATCCTCCGTGCGATTACGACTTCCTCCCAGCCCCCTCAATTGTGTTAGTGGAGAGGATTTTCATGTCTTGCATCCCCCACTTCCCCAAAAGATCATCTTTTGCATTCCACGTACCTATTGATTGTAAATATACTTCTCCTTATATCATTCCTTTTATACCATTTTATTATTATCTGCAGGTTGTGTCGTGTTGCCGAATCAGGCTTACAGTATCACCGCTGCAGGACGCCTCGGACATGCGCCCGTATTCGACCAACTCCGCCTAGTTCCATTCCAACCTTCCAATTCTATCTGACAACACCACTACCACTACCACCACTACCACCACCACTTCCCTCTACCTGCCAACCTTCACGTCACTCGTTTCAAGCGCTTCAATTCAGTTACATCAACTCCCGCGTACGGCATTGTACAGATACGCTTTCCGACCTTCGTACATATCACTCACGTATTACATATTCGAATACTTATACAGCCAGCCAGCCCTACGGAACTCTATTGCGACAGCTACATCATTGTCTCAAGCTCGGGCCTGTGATCCGCGAGATTCCCCTCCGTTGTTCGTTGACCCTTGAGCGAGGAGGCGCAACGCAGCGCAATTCGCTTCGACGGAGGATATCAATAACCCACATTAATCAGCGACGACAAGCTCGTGGGGGAAGTCCATCAATCGCATTGTCTTCACTTTAATTCAACGTATACGATCGAGTCTGCGCGCCGCCACCCCGCCGCAATGGCTCCAATGCCACCCCTCACTCCGTACTCCTCTGCATCAACGACATCAACATCCTCCTCCCTCTTCGCGAATCTCCTGCGCAGAATACCAAACCCAAATGCTCTCATAACCCGCCAATCCCTCTCAGATGGCCAATCCACACCTGGAATAATTCCTACCACCTACGCCCAGATCAACAGCGGTCCAGCACCCGGCACAGTCGTAGGAATAGTTCTCGGGTCCGTAGGCGGCTTTCTGTTGATCCTATGGTTAATATACACCTGCCTGCAATTCGGGACCGTCTCCTCTCGCTCCTCTTACACCGAGTCCGTCATCGTCCGCGACCGTCGTAAATCTCATCACGGATCCACACGCTCGCGGCGCGTCAGCGAGACGGTAGAAGTACGGCGCGCGCCTAGTCCGGTGCGGATTGTGAGGGAGCCGAGTCGGCCGGCGCGGGTGGATAGGGTGATAGTGGAGGAGAGCAGGGAGACGAGGAGGGAGAGGGAGAGGAGTAGGAGTTTGGCTGGAAGTGATGAGGTGGTGGTTATTGAGGAACATAGTCCGCCGAGACGCAAGAAGGGTACGAGGGTTAGTGCCGAGGTGGAGAGGAGGGATAGTGGTTATAGGACTGTGGATCCGAGTAGTTATGGGGGCGCAGTGGGCGGGAGGAAGGCGAGTGGACGGAGGTGAGGCGAGGGGGGGACATGATATTGTGAGATTTGTTGGATTGGGCTCGGGTGTTAATTGTGGACCCTGGAGGGTATGGGTATGGATAATGATGATGGGAAATATATGTCATGGGGTTGGGGAGGGTATATCTAAGCTGGTACAACAGGACAGGGCGAATTTGGAGCTGGGAGAGGATAATGATTGGGAAAAGGAGGAATCTGGAAGGAAGGGAAGATCGGGGGCTGGGGGGAAACACGCACTGCATAATCTTGCTATTTTACGCGAATATCCCGTTTGGCGTTTTGCCAGATTCATTCATCGGCTTCTGGCAGCAAAGCTACAAGCATCTCTAGCATTAATCACATGTACACTCAGCTTAGCTATATCTCACTACTGTGTCTAGCTTGTAATCGTAACATACATACATACATACATACATACATACATACATACATACATAAATGAATACACAATAGAGAGAATCAATCTAGAACAGCGAAAGCTCCTCTTTCATAGCACATGGAGAAAGGATCATAGGTCTAGTCCAGACTTACGCAAGAGCAACAGCCAAATCGGAAGCCAGCGAAAGCGAAAGCCAGTACACAACCAGAGTCAGCCAGCCCTCTACAACCTCACCTCTCTACTCAGACTGCTCTCACGTAGATCAACAGGTAGGCTCGCGAGACTTGAACGATAGCTAGTGAATGCATCATTTGCCAAAAAAAAAAAAAAAAAAAAAAAAAATCAAGACCAAGGTTGGTGAGTGTGGACCGGATGGGTTTTGATATTGTGCATTGTGCATTGTGTATTGTGAGAGGAGGAACTGGACACTTGGCCTTTGAATTAAGATGTCCCGTTTCTGGAGGGAGCTTTGGTAGCTTGCGTGTGAATGAGTATGAGTGAGTTGGATGGATGGGTATGGATCTGAATGGTGGGGCATGAAGGGGAAGAGGAAAGGGATATGTCTGATGTGATGTGGGAATGGAGAGTGGAAATCTGGCTGGGCTCTTTTTTTTGAAGGGGGGGCGGGGGGGGAAGGTATATTGTGAGATGGATGGATGGGTGGATGGATGGATGGATGGATATATGGATAGATAGGAAAGGGTATTAATGATGATTGGATGGATAGATAATAGATAGATAGATAGGTAGTGAGGGTGTTAATTGGCTGTGCTTGTTTGCTTGCTTGTTGGGGAAGTGAGGAGAGAGAAGCTTTTGATTGATTGATTGAAAGATTGATTGATTCTTGATTGTTGGAGAGGCACGCGCGGCGATTTATGCAGTCTCACTTTGGAGGTTGGGTTGGGTGGAGTAGGGTTTGATGCTTCTTTATGGGTTGATGTATGACTGTAGCTATTAAAATTCGACGGTTGATTTCCTTTCCCGAAGGTGCGTATCCTTGTTGTGTGATTAAGTAGGAGATGGATATACTTTATCAAGGGTAGTGGAAAGTGACAGGTTCCTCTTAACCCTATCAAAAATGGAGTGTGTTTTAGCCTTGGAAAAGGTGTCCATAAATTTGGGAAGGATTTCCTCCATTGAAGAGTAGTGACACTGATGCAAAGAGAATAATATAAAAGGCCATTTTTGAAACTTATAGCTATTCCTAGGCTATACGTCTCAGATAGAAGATAATTCTCCGTATTTTGTTAAACTCCAGAGCAGAGATCCGCAACTGGAACTTGCCTGAGGTGGACTTCGCTATTTTTTCTGGGGCGCAATATGATCCGTTGCAAAAGGCAGTTCTTCACTTGCCCTAATTTGCGCCGGGAAAGGTGATTCGCGCATCCAATGCTATAGGTTGGATGCTTGGAGAGTGTTGACCCCAATTCTGTATTCATATCTGATCCTTTTGTGTATGTGGTAAGATGCGATTTGAACCCTTGGCTTAGAATAGCTATAGCATCATTTATGCCAATCTATGCTATCGAAGTACAGCAGGAATGCCTCGATCGCAACCCTGAAATCTGGGCAAAACCTTCTTAATAACCTTCTCCTGCACCTCATTGCAATCAAAGACATTCTCCCAAGCATTACGCAACGGACACCATTTCTTCTTACTCCGTATAAATATATAACAAGCTCCAAATGGATAGACGGGTACGCATATTACTTCAACGATGGTAGCGCTTCACCTCCTCTGCTATGTGTTGATGACAACCTCGGCGGTTTGGATATTTAATGATATTGAATGTGTAGTGCTACTTGGGTTCTGGTTAGCTCCGCACTAGTCTCGCTTATTTCGAATGTAAACAAGCAGGCTGACGGAGCTTACACCCTCGACGATCTGTCTTATTTGAGAAGCACGAGGCTTATTTCAAGAATTGAACTTTCTGGCGATGGGCTTCTTGCAAAAAAAAGGTGTCATACTCGAAGAGTTATTACCGTGTAGCCAAACCTAAAGCGGGACCTTATAGTCTAAAATGTCACATGGCAATGGCTATAACTCGTGCCCAACCAAATCCAGGTCACCTTCCAAAGCGGTGATGAGTATTAAAGGCGCAAGTGTACATTATTGATAGCTAAAATCCTCTTAATTCCCATAAAATATAAAGCTAGGAGATTCGCAAATTCTAGCTTCTCTGCTTCTCCACTTCAAATTTTTAATTTCCTGACTTCTCAACTTCCTCCCTTCACTATTCCGTGGTGTTGTCAGATATCCCTTGGAAGGGAACATCCGTTCGGCCACCTTCTCAGACGTTTCTCCTTGAATCGAGGGGAAACACCCTGATTGCTCTTTTCTCCCGGCCCTAAGGAGTAAAGGTAGGTACAGCAGGGTCCAGGCTTACGGTAGTTATCTACTTCAGCAGGCGATAGCTAATCAGAGAACCTGTAAGTAGTAGCATTGATGATAGCCATTTCTTTATTGACTGACCATAAATTTGAAAAATTGCTTGGCAAAACTTTGAGAATTTGACCCGCCTATCCTACTTCCCGTTACCTGATTTATCTCACGTGCGGATGAGATTCTACTTAGAACTGACGCTCAATGACATGGCTTGAGCAATCACACCCAAAAGACTTGTCGTTGTCAAATTTACTTTAGTCTTTGTCATATTGCCTTATGCTTTCGTTGTCTTGGCGTGAATACTTCTGCAAACAGTGCCCTCGAATCAAAGATCCAAGCTCTTTGTCTGAAAACACACAACATGCTTCTACCTTCAAGATCTTGAGTCCTGGAACCCCAGATACGACAGAAGTACCGCAATTCGTGAATCGATACCGCCATGGCTCAATCAATCGAAGAATATTATGGTCAATTATCTCCTGACGCTCGAGCGGCTTTCGAATATGACTCGCTCCGGTTCTGGCAGTCAGCAAACAATGCTTATCCTTCTATGGAAGAAGCTCAGAGGAGACATAACCAGTATCCCACAACTGCTCTCCGCACCACTAAAGATGGACGCTATCAATTCTCAGTCGTCAATGGAGTGGTGCATCGTAGTTACCCAGCGCCTGGCTACAGTAATCGACCCTGATTGAAATCTCTTACTGGACCATGCTGACTTTTGGAGTTGCTATTTCAGCTCGATTGCTTGTAGTATATATCCTGGTCCCGTTATATGTCAAAGCACAAGCAATCCTGGACGTCCTCATCGTGCTCGGCTTATCTCTACTCGGCCTCATCGTCCTGATCCTATACTACATCGTCTACGAAATCATCTACCAAAGGTTCCTTCTCAAATCATTTCTAGCCATCATTCTCGGACTCTACATGACGGCTATGTTCCTCATTGATCTATTTTGGTCTATCATGGCGGGACTTGTACGGGTCATGGTCGCTTTTGGGGTGGCACTTAGCGTTGTGTTGTGCATACTGCTTGGGGGATGGTCACAAGTTCACTTGTACAATTGGACAAGCTGGGCTACTCCGGCTTTTACTGGAGCATGGTATTATCCTATCTGGTTAACACGTCTCGAGGAAACCTTCAAGTCTAAGCAACCGTATGATGGTTGGGGTCTTAACTATATAAGCACATAGGCTATTTCAGTTACTGAAAAAGTAAAAGATCTACAGGGGAGGAGAATATTCGAATACTAGATGAATTGAACCACGCCAATCCCTTCCAAAGTCTGTGAAGGACGCAACCTTCATTACCCTTTGACAATTTTTCTCAGAGATAATAGTCATCGTCTTGGCAGGTTTCTGGGAGACTGAATCTTCTGTCCATCTAAAAATACAGCTTCGACAAACTGGAATCTCGGCATTGTCCATGGTTGAAATCCTCCGAGGTTGGCAAGTATCGATTACTATATATAAAAGATATCCTACAGTTCTTTCATTTATTGCTTTCAAGGTTCATAGATAAGAGAAAATCATGCAGCTGACAGTGATGTGACAGTGACACCTCGGAACACACACCTCATCTTGTCGTCTCAGAATGATCTCCACTATGGTTCATCTCTAGAGGTAGGATCTCAATTTTTCATAAGGTGGACTAAGAGCAGATTGTGAGAAGCCTGCGAAGTTTAACGATTCATTCTTGCAAATCCAAAATCCTAACAATTGTGCATCTACTGCCTCGAAATATTTAAAGTCTTGTAATTTTGACTGCGGTAATGCGTACGCCTCGTATAGAACATGATAGCGCCAATCTCTATCGACGCTCCAACACGTTCTGCGTCTTTTCTTCTGTCTGTTGAAATTGTATCAGCTTCGTCACTTCGTGACTATATAGCATTGTGGCGAGGATCCTGCTGTCCAATATTTTTGACTACTTACTTTTCTCTGCGACTACACATTGAGCAGCAATATTATCAAATTGGGCATGGAAGAGATTCAACCCCACCTGTGCTGGTTCTGACCACGTCACCTTCGAAGATTTAGGTATTGTATCGTCGGCAAGAGCGAGATCAGTGAACCAGGCGAGGCCCTTCCTTTCCAGTTCACGCATGTGTTACTGGTTGGTGTTCTTTACCGGTCCTTCCAATTCTTTGAAACTTATTCACTTAGCTTCTTCAGCAGTCCATTTCCCACAAAGTAAGTCAAGATGAGTGATTCTCTTTTCACGGAGCTCCTCCGCAAAGTGTAGCATACAGAAAGTCGTAAATACAATCGGCCAATCACCAATGCTTTCATGGAAGTATGAGGCTGGAATAGCTACTCTTGGAAAGTAGTCAGCCCATCCAGGCCGCACGACGTTTCAGTCTTGGCTGATATTAAGTTAACCAAACAGTGTCAATATTTATATTCAAAAACATTTCACGACTCTCTCAATCGCTTTTCGGGTGATGATTTAAGGTGTGGTTTGTAGATGAAGAATGAAATCGAATAGCTCATGCCCGTGATTCGAAACATGCTCCCCGAGCGCCGTGTGACAGGCTGATTGGGACCAAGGGATAGACCTTGTCGCGGCTATCCTTGTGTACAGTTTTGAACTCAAGAGGTGTGGCTGGAATTATCCGGGGGGTCCAAAGAGCCATTTCAAATATTTTGTCTCGGAGTTCCTTCGGCAACTGGAGAAACTTTGGAAGGGAAGTAGTAGTCGTTTGTGTATGTTCCGAAATTTTGTGTGAAGTCTTTGGATGGTATCGAAGCTTCGTGTCGAGAGTAGGAAATGATGAACTTTAAGGGAGCTTGGTTTGCTCAAAATGAGAGATTCAGCAGATATAGATACATATGTAAGTCTACTTACCTGTGATTTTAAGTCTCTCATCTCAAGCAATTGATCAAGTACTTTCTTAAGCTTGATTGATGATTCACAACAATAGTTGAAAGCCCTTGAATGGTTACACAGGCTCTAAAGCTGACCCATGTATGTAAAATTGACCGCGAATGATATATACCGATCTGGCAAAGCTCGTCACTCCTGGAACTTTTTGTGAACGAGGTCGAGATGACAAACATCTGCGTAGCTCATCAAGATTGGAAGTTAAGAGACAACTGCAGACGTTTCTAGAAAGACTGATTGCACACGTCGAGTTATTTCCAAGCTTGATGTAAGTTTATGTATTCTGATCTCCGGTGAAAGCAGATTTTCTAACAAGCTTACCAAAGTTATGAACCCATTTTGAGATATGCCAAACCGAAATTTCAAAGCAAAGAAAATGCTTCAGCACCTTGAGCACCGCAGTAATCTCGATTCATGAAGTGAATCAGAGCCTTGATATTTGGGTTGGGATCTTGAAGGCGCTTAGTTAATCAAATTGACGGGAAGTTAATTCTCAAAACAGAGAAAAACGGCCCGCTAAACTGAACTTGTATGTGTCGCCGACATATCGCTTTTACTGATTTTCATTTTGAGAATTCCGAGACAATAAAAACAAGCTGTATCCATAGCTATGTAATTCGACTACCCACAACAACACAAGACTTTACATCATTCACACACGGATTCGATACATACAACTTCTTGACTTGCATCAATCTCAAGAGACCATAAATCTCCACGGGCCCCTTCCTGTATATAAGTTTGGACCATAGTTCTACGCCGATAGCAACTTGGGGAAACGAATTATGACTGTATTAATCTTCCGCACTTTCATCGATCCAATGAGTCAATTATTGAACGAACTCTTCCGAGTCGGATGACTTGCATCGGAAGTCTAGATTTTTACGTACTATGACCGGTCAATCGACCAGTTCGTAGAAAATCGTAGGGAGAGTCTGCAGTGGTAGTTGATAGCAGACGGAGGTCTTGCCGTTGTTTTCGAAAATCAGGACGTGGGTGGGCTCAAACATGTCAACAGCTAAGCGAGACGCCAAAGACCGCGCTCGAATCAGGCAGAATTATTTCTCGTAGCTCTATTAAAAGTGCAGTCTCTTGATACACCCACGAATGATGCCGTAAGATCCTTGATTTGTTTGCTCTTTGCGACTTATAATATAAAGAAACATACGCAAATGTAAGGAATATATCAAGATAACAAAGCAATCGTAAGCGCAAATTCTTCACCTCAGATTCTTTCCGGGTCAGGATTCCAGACCGAGGTCGTGGCAGCAGTGTAACTGAGCAAGCTGCGGGTGCGGATGATATAAGGTAAGCTTGCTGTTCTCGTACGCTTTTGGCTCTCGACTTCGTCCATCACATATATTAGATCTTGCACCAAACCTCAAGAACTATGATAGAATTGTATTGATGCGTAGTACTAGACAGATGGCCGGAAAACTCTGCACTTGGTATGGTATGCCAAGTATACAGTGTACGCCAAATAACAGTCATTCTAAGTACAGCTGTATCCATACCAATTTCTGACAAACTAAGCTGTGCCGAACAGAGTTCGATATATAATCTCAAAGAAGAGCGGATGATACACGCGCAAAGTAATATGTTTATTCATTATCTTTGAAATCTGTGCTCAAACTGCCAAGTAGTATATCGTAACAAACATGACATACAAAGGAAATCGACTAGGATAGTCTGTAGTACAGATACTCGATCAAAGATCATCGAGAATATATCTCGTCTGGTCTAACCCAACCCCAATCTGATTCCATACGCCAGCCTGTATGAGCAAGCAAATGTAAAGCAAACAAACAAACGACGCTAGACAAATGAATGGTCTCTAGTATACAATCGGTGGCAGTACAGGGAAAAAAGGTAAAGCGAAAGTGCTCGGCTCAATGTGACTAAAGAAAAGGCGTTTGAGGACGCTGACGTGCTCTTCAGCATCACTTCCCTCGACCGAGGCGTTGTGGCTGTATGCATCAAAAGATCATACAAAAAAAGGCGCTCATAGACATTTATTCCGCATCCTCGTCATCCACCTCAAATGGCACCGTTTCTTTCTTTTCCCTCTTCTCACCAGCCTCTTCCTTCTTTCCTTTCTCCCCCCTCTTCTTTTTTGCACCAGTATCCTCAACCATAGTTCCACCTTCTGAGAATGTGGGACTGGCGGGGCTTGTAGGACTGGCCAGGGTAGAGTCCGGTCCCGAGTCTACTTCATTTCTGTTAAAGCCAAATTGTGCAGTAGAATCGAGCTCGGAGGACATCAAGCCTGGTGAGGCAATGGCTTCACCCTTGTGACTTAGCTCATCATCTTCGACGTCTATGTTGGAGCTTGGTAGAAATGGATTGCGAGAATATAACCCGTCAAGGTTTGTGATGCGGGCAGGTGTGATAGGGATGGCAAATTCGGAGCTTGGGGAGACGGCTTCAGCATCCCGTTCACCGTATGGATCGATTGGCGAAGCTGTTCTGAAAGCTGTGGTATCAAGTTCAAGACGAGCAGCTGGAATCGCTATTGCAGGTGTTGTTGTGCCTCGGGAATACTGTCGTTGAGAAGAGAACAATGGTCCAGGCTCGGGACTAAATCGCTCGTGGACAGGCATTGGCAATCTATCATCTTCGAATGGCTGGACTGGCGATGTCTCCCTGGCGTATGGATAAGCTGCACCGAGTTGCGAATGGGGTGACGAGGGCTCATCGAAGTCATCGAAGCGGGGGGCATCCACTGGCGTTCTTTGCTGGTGATATAAGAATGGCGACTCAGGTTCGGAACTATATTGCTGCTGGATTTCTGACTCATAATCGATGCCCTCTGTATTTGACCTTGATCGAACAGTGGGGAACCCAGAAATTACTTCGGTCCTGGCGTTGAGAAGCTGGACTTCCACAGGAAGTCTCTGGTTTGTTTGAAGCGGCTCCGGACTGTACTGTTCATACTGGCCAGCTCTGAAATCGTCATCTTCCAAAGTTTGGAGTGGAGATCTATATCTAGGGTCTGGGTCTATAAATCTACCATCGCCAGGAGATCTAAAGACATTATCCTCAAATGCAGGAGTTTGTCCGTTGAGGTTCCGTGGCAGAAGCGCGGGCTCGAAATTTTCTTGCTGATAATCAAAGCTACTCTCACGCTGCAGACCTCGGCGCGAGGGAGGAGAATTTCTGCCAAATTGGGGCGATAACGGGCTGTAAGAGGTCTCGGATTGTCGATTTCGAATGGGTGAATTCTGGGTCATGTACGGTAACCCCCGCTCGTTATATCCAGAGATTGGAGACATAGGGTCCTCGGAATCTTCAAACCGCTGCGGAGGGAGGTGCTGAGTAGGCTCTGGGAAGATGGGAAAAGATGGCGCAGGAGTGAATACTGGACTTTCGAGAGGCTGTATTTGGTCATGAGTCCTTTGCCTGCTGTCAGAAAATACCGGGTCATCGTACTCAGACGAAGGGTACACCACATCGTCCGAGTCATCAAATCGCTGATGACTGTGCTGAGCTGCAGCTGGGAACGTAGGAAAAGTTGGTGGTGGTCCAAAATTTTCCAATTGGAAGTTGTCACACTCATCAGTATACACCGGCGTTCTCGGTCTGGTACCCGAGAATACCGGAGCATCATATTCGGAGGTAGGAGACATGTCACTATCTGATTCATCCGCATGTGGCTGTAGTCTATTCTGACCAGCACCAGGGAAGATTGGGAAAGTAGGCAGAGACGCCAAAACGTCAGAATCTGGCGATCTCAGCCCTCGCTCATCTGTGGAGTCCATTGACCTGATTGGAAATTCAGGCGCATTGATCTCAGCTTCTGGTGAGAGGACAGATTGCGGAGATAGAACTGAGGAGGGAGACATCATGTCCTCAGAGTCTTCAAAAGGATTTGTTTGCGCTTCGTCGCGAGGGGTGGCATGGCCCGATTCAAGGCCTCGATCATCTATGAAGCTCTGATGGGCGGGAAGGAGCAAAGATGGGACAGTGGAAGGTTCGTCGAGTCCCCGATGTATAGCAGGAGATTCGACGAACGGTGAGCTGGGCTCTACAATTTCGCTTGTGTAGGGTGAACAGCTTGCATCCTGTTGCTCTGAAAGAGACTCATGTTCGACTGCAAGAGGATCCGGCATAACTTTGTCATTCGGGGACGGACTTGTAGCTACCGCGACAGGAACCTCGGCTTCGAATTCAGCGATCTGGTAGGCATGTGGACTTGTATTCAGGGAGACGCCCGCTTGCTCGTCTTCATGTAAAAGATGCGTTGCGTCACGAGGCTGTAGCTCTGACTCGGCCGGGTCTAGTTTTTCGTAGAAAGGGACAAGGTCTTCGTGGACCAATTGTCCATCGATCGGAGTGTAAGAAGCGATAGCTTGACCTCGGACGTCAGGCTGGTCTTCGCTAGGAGTTTCTAAACCGGTGGACGATTCTTTGACGTCGTCTTCGGCCAGCAGCTCAGAACTGACGGACTGGTCCATTAGACTAGAACCTGGCTCCACAGCGACAGGTTTTTCGATTCTAGACTCATCAGTTTCGGTCGATACACGAAGCGTACTATCATCATCACTGATCGCGGCAGTGGCTTCGTGGCACTTCTGATCGATGAAACCCTTCTCATCTTGCACTTCGGCCAAGGTGTGGTTGACAGGCTCCTCTATAGCATCAGCGATATAATTGTCCATTTCAGTAACCGGAACGAGAATTGGCTGTCCAGGTGAGTCGTCTTCAATTTCATTGTCCGACAAATTTTCTTCTGGTATAGAAACGGGGTAGACGACTTCCGCGACTTGCAAAGAAGATACAGGGATGCTTGGTTCTTCTATCTCCTCTGAGGCCGACGAGTCTTCAAGTGTAGCCCGAGGCTTGGTCATAGATTCCTCGATTGATGGCCGGACCTCATCGATGATCTCAGGCAAAGGCTCAGATACACCAGGCTCGTTGATCGCCAAAGTCTCATCCATTAATATGTCGTTCTCAATTGCCTGTTCTCGTGCGACATTGGCGCGCTCGATCGACGGCAACATCTCATCAGCATCTGTAGGAGCTTCTCGTTCCTGAGAAGCGAGAAGAGCGGGGGATTCGAGGTCATGTGCTTGTTCTAGCTCAACAGCAACATCGTCAGTCGACGTGATCGCCTCCTCTATAGCCTCAGGAGCAGGCTGTGGAATACTCCTCGAAACATTTCGTGAAATTGTAGGGCTTCGACTTCCGCTACGCGCACTTCCGAACCACGTGCCCTCTGCCGTAGCTGGTCTTTCTTTCGCCACAACTTTGGAAGGGTACGAGGTCACATGGTCTTTCAACTGCTGGACGCCAGTATAGTTAAGGTGTACGCCACTGTGTAGAGCAGAAACCTGCGAGGTATTATCTTTCATGCTGCAATCGAGATTTCTCAGCTGGCTGGAAAGACTCTTGAGGTGCTCCCCGTGTTGCGAGAGGGACAGGGATAGAGCCGGTAGAGAGGAAATATCGATGGCTTTAACGTCGCTATCAAGTAGAGTGATAGACTCAACGATATTAGTTCCGCTGGCGACGATTTCGGATTTGATATCACCACTAAGGGTACAGACATTAGCAATGATAGCTGTGTGATTAGTTTCAATCTGGCTCGCTAAACTGGAGACTTTATCCTTAGTGTCTTGGATGTTGGCGTCGCCTATTTTAATCATTTCCTGAACGGTCTTGATTTCATCCAACAAGTTTGAGCTGGATTCGTCGTCTTTAGACAGTAAGGCGGTAGCTCCAGCTCCCACCGCACCTCCTAATGTAAGTGCACCGATGGCGGAAGCGAGGTTGGAATGTGAGTCTTTTGTTTCAGAGTGCAAGTCCTTAACAAGTACACTGTGAGACACTGTCTCTGCTTTAGATTCCTCGAGAATGGTCTTCAATTCGGAGATGTTCGTGAGAACACTGGTGTTAAAGGAGCTTCCCTTGATGCACTCTAGCAATGACCACTGGGCAGTAAGAAGCTCGTGTGATGCCTGAATGGCAGCGAGAATTTCAGGAGACGGCTTCGTTGTGGTTTCCTTTATCAATGAGAGTGTCGTGGTTTGGTCTTTTATCGTACTGAACATGGAGACAATGTTCGCTTCGAGCTCAGCGAGATCGGTTGTCTCAGGTGCTTGAGCAGGAGTTGCTTGCAATGATTTTAGTTCTTGGAACGCAGCCGTAAGCGATGCATGTGCATCTTTCGAAGCCAATGTCGCGTCTCTGATTTCGGACATCATGGAAGTATGATTGTCGTGGAAGCTTGATGTAGCCTCTTTGAGCTCAACCGATCTGGCCTTGATCTCGTCCAGAGAAGAAGTGTGAGCAAAATGCGATTCGTTCGATAGAATTACAGCATCATGTATCTTTGCTAACGCAGCGGCGTTATTGGTATGTGACTCGCTAGAAGCATGCAAAAGAGTCAAAATCTCATCATCAAGGTCTGCCTCTCTGATCTCGGTAAGGAGATTCGACTGATTTGCTTGAACTTGGCCCATATCGTGAAGGGAAGTAAGTATTTCCGCACTCACATCTTCCTTGATCTCATTGAGGAGGAAGGTGTGAACTTTGAGAGTCTCAATAATGTTTGTGAGAGGCGAATCTGCGCTACCACTTTCAGTTTCAGGGTCATTTGGTACGATTACCATACTGGCGGTTTCGTTCCTAGCTTTAATTTCATTCCATGCCGCACTGTGGGTTTCAAGAGTCCTTATGATGGAACCGATCTGGATCTCGAGAGCAGCGAGGTTCATTGGGTCTGCGGCGGCGATCATCGGGACGCCGGGGGATCTAAGGTCTCCCAACGTATCTGCATACATTGTGCTTGCAGTCTTGATCTCATCCAAGACCAAGGAGTGGGACCCGGTGCTGGCCCTGATTTCGTCTAATGCTGCCGTATGACACTCAAGTGTCGCGACAAGGGTAGTCAATTGAGCGTCCAAATAAGTCTTCTCGCTATTGGTAGGTGGTTCTTCGATGCTTAGAGATTTGATCTCTTCGAGGGAAGTCCTGTGATCATCTAGGGCTGTTGCATGAGCAGTACCAAAACTCCTGATCTCGTCTAGTAGTGAGGTGTGAGACCCGCTATTGGCCCTGACTTCGTCCAATATCGAGCTGTGACTTTCAAGTGTGATGATGATGGTCTCAATCTTGGCCTCGAGAGCTGATGGATCGACCACGTCGGCTGGCGCACTAGTAATTTGAGATTTGAGACTCTCTAAAGCCGTCCCGTGACTTTCAAGGGCAGCGACATGAGTATCAGTGGACGATTGGATCCCGTCTAAAACGGAACTGTGGCTTTCGAGAGTTGCAACGATTGCAGAGACCTGGCCTCCCAAAACATCATTGCTGCCCTCTGTTCGTGATTTAATATCTTCTATCGCAGAGCCGTGAATCTCTAGAGCCGAAGCATGGGCGCCAGTCGATGTTTTGATTTCATCCAATGTAGTGCTATGGCTTTCGAGAGCTGTAGTATGGCTTTTGATATCATCCAGAGCAGCTGAGTGTTTCTCGAGTGTAGCAACAACATTAGCGATTTGAGAACCGATTCCGACTTCGACACCTCCTTCGGGTACACTGCCAGCTAGGGATTTGATGCCCTCCAGAGCTATACCATGATTTTCAAGTGCGGTGGCATGAGCACCACCAAATTCCTTGAGCTCGTGCAATACGGACGTATGCTCGTCAAGCTTTCCAACAAGTGCAGTGATCTGGGTTGAGAGGTCGCCAGTCGTTGTGGCCGAGTCAAGACTGACAGATTTGAAACCTTCGAGTGTGGAGGCATGTGAACTGCCGAAGCTCTTGATATCATCCAATGCAGCAGTATGCAAGTCGAGTTTGGCTACGATTGCGGTAATTTGAGCCGTAATCCCTTCAGCATCTACATAAGGACCTTCCGTGGGGACTGATTTGATGCTTTCAAGGGCAGCTGCATGTGAACCGCCGATGCCCTTGATATCATCCAATACAGCAGTATGCAAGTCGAGCTTAGCTACGATTGCGGTAATTTGAGCAGTAATCCCTTCAGCATCTACATAAGGACCTTCCGTGGGGACTGATTTGATGCTTTCAAGTGCAGCGGTATGAGTACTGCTAAGACCCTTGAGATCATCCAGTGTTGCTGCATGAGTATCGAGCTTCGTGGAGATGGTGCTGATTTGAGCTGTAAGATCGCTTGTATCAAGAGGCTTGGGTTCCGCGGCTATGGATCCGAGTCCCTTGATCTCGTCCAATGTGGCAGTATGTATCTCAAGCTTGGCAATGATGACATCTATCTGGGCTGTAATCTCGCTTGTGTCGATAGGAACACTCTCAGAAGGTGTTGATTTGATGCCATCTAACGCAGATGTATGAGTTCCACCAAGGGTCTTGATATCCTCAAGAGCAGCACTATGCTCGTCGAGTTTGCTCACAATACCAGCGACTTGAGTTCCCAACTCCGGGCCGACATCGTTTCCGGCAGATATGAGACATTCCAATGCAGCTGCATGACCCACATGGGACTCATTTGACTGTTTCACGGCAGCCAAAATTTCCGCACTTGTATCCTCGGTTTTGTGCTCCTCAATTGCTGCAAGGACTTTGTTGATTTTCGTGCTCAAATCGCCGTCAGTTGAAAAGCCAGCAGCAAAATTTTCCTTAAGCGTGGTAAGATCGTTCTGGATCATCTGTAGGGCAGATGAGTGATCGACGGTGCTGCCGCCTTCTGAGACAACAGGGATGGTCGCAGGGCCAAGAGATCGATCTTTGATCTCAGACAGTACCGTGGTGTGGAGAGAGTGAGACTCATTAGATTGTTGTAACGCGGCGAGGAGTTCTGGTTGCGAGTCCTTCTCCTTGATATCATTTAGAATAGAAGACTGTTCTCCTACTGCTGCGAGAACATCTGCGAATCCTTGTGCGCTCACAACTCTACCAGCCTCGACGCTGGCCTTTAGGACACCTATTTCCGTGGATATCTTGCCTATTGACTCTTCCTGTCCTTTCAAAATAGCCAGATCGTTTGTAATTTGATCCAGCTTGGTGGTATGCGAAGACAGCAACTCAGCGTCTGGCAACGATTCAGACTTCTCGCTGATAGTTTGAATGTTCTTACCAAGATCCGCCCCAATAGTCTCAATGATCTGCCCAATATCGGCCTTCAATTGCTCCAGCTGTGATTGTAAAACGGGGTATAAGGTCGTCGCTTGTTCGGAAGTCGACTTCAGAGAATCAATACTCTCTTTTGTAGGTTCGATCGAGGCACTAATACCAGTGATTTCCTGTAATAATTCCGCAGTCTTCGTGTTATTTGACTCGATGTATTCTGATATTGTTGCAAGAGTTTTCGCGGTATGTTCCTCCAGCATCTGCCTGAAATGGTCGATGCTAGGCCCACCCATTCCCTTGCATTTTGCGGCTTCATCTCCTGCGTCCGAGGACTTCACTCCTTCTGCTGGTGAACCTGGAACAACGTATGTATCATCGATCATTGATTCCCTCTTGGTAGCTGCCGATTCGGCATTCGTATCCATCCGTGACAAGACATCCTCCACACTTTGGTTTGTTTTGCGCAGCAGCAATTCGTGGGAATAGACCGCTTCTACTACAGGTTGTATGGTATCAAGGGCAGACTTTATGGAGGGTTTGATAAGTTTGGCGAGGTTGGCCGCAATTGCGAGCTGAAAGGCTTCACCGTTGATGGCTTGATCAACGGCATTCTGTATTGACTCGGGATCCTGTGTAATGAAGCCAGTCATGGGCAGTGGTCTGCTAGTATCGGAGTCTATGCCTGTAGAAATTCCGACTTCTTGGCCGGCATTATTACTGTCGGCAGTAGTCGCCCGACCTGATTTGCTGAGTTTTCGTACTGATTCGAAAGATTTTCGGCGACCTTCAAAGGAAGCTCGTATGCGAGACGTTAAAGGGGGGCGCGAGTTGGGCGCCATACTGCAATAAAGGCGACAAAGTACCGTATAAATTCAAAAGAATGAAAGGAAGAGTAGACAGGTTGAAATAAGTGACAGAGGAAGACTTGTACCTTACCAGAAATCAAACACACTTACCCAAGTATCTCTTACCTTGCCAGCTACCACCAATATTTCACGGAACTGTACCAATATTACAGGACTATCCTGTACTGTTCATATGGAGGTCTATTCCATCCTATCCTATGCAGTGCCTTACCTTTAGAGGCCCGCACCAGCCAGCTGGGCATATTGCAGGTGCTATAGCGAGGGGTGCATTGCTTAGCTGTCAAGTGTTCATGCGTACGTGATTGATCGTCCACAGCATTTCAAGATGTGTTGTCGCGGTCTCGTCAGGGGCTGCTGGTCTGGGTAGAAAGACGTGTTTCCAACGGCTGGTCGTTGGCTGGAGATGCCCCTGAAATTTAGAGTTAAAGGACCGGACTAACTTTGTTCCTTATTGGGCGGCTTCAAATTCCCGACTGTGCGTTGGAACAAGCAGTGGGGGCATGATCTCATTCAATATCATATCCGAAATGAAGCTGTGCTTGCTTCTGTTGTCACTGATAAACATGACAAGAAAACTGTCATAGAGGGGCCAGAATGCAAAGAGGACGATAGTGGGGGACAGAGGAATGACTCGTCACTCTTGAGAGCTTGATAAGCTTGTTGTATCAAATCGAAAGGAGACTAAAAGTCAATAGATTGAAGGACCGAAAAGCCTTATTCTGAAAGAGATCTATGCTGGGAGGCAGAGGCAATTGCGTGATGGAGCTACGTGTATCAATCGCCAATATATAGCATTCAGGAAAAAAAGTAAGGAAAGGGCAATGCATGAAAGAGTGCCAAAAAGTCTCCGGCTAAAGAAACAAAACACGAGACATTGTTTCTGGGGACTTTGTTCTCTTCCTATATCAAAATGGAGGGATAGAAAGCTGTAGTGCATAGCGGAGCAATGACAGGTCACCAGACAGTATAAGTATTCTTTGTAAGGTAATCGGGTAGCAGCAGAGAGCATGCAGAAGTACGGAAATTCACAGTAGCCTTGCTTTTACTATTCATGGATCAATCGTCACCCTTTTCGAAGGAAAAAGGAAATTGCTGACAGTCTGCCAGGACGCTGCGGGAAGAAAATACGTGCCTTCGGCTAAAAGTAAATAGGGGTCGTAAAATCACCTGATTTCCTATCCACGATAGAGAGTCAGAAAGCGCAACTTGCAAACTTAGAGTTCTTCTGCTTTCATACAAATGCTCGAATGGGTTTTAAGCTCGCCATCGCTTAATGTTACGATGATGATTCTATTATAACGTCTGTGCACATGCAAACAAGCGTTTCAAACCAGTTTCACCATCACGCTATAAGTCTCAAAAGTAGAGTTCGCGCTCGCGATTCTCAGCACGCGAGGCTTATACTCCAGTATGTATACCGCAATACCAGCAAACCAAACGAAAGAAAATCGAATCTCGCTTCCCCTCTACCATACTGATGAAAATATGAAGAATGCCCAAGCTCGAAGCAGAGTTCTAAGCTCAGAAATATTTTCTTCTATGAAGCACGGTAATAGGTCAAACGAAGCGCATTGAAAGCCTGCCGAACGAACGGTCCATGCGTTGCACCGTTCACTGCTTGAAATCTTAAAGCCGAGGTGAAGACGATAGCTATGGGTCGCGATATTTTTTGGGTCTGCAATTGGAAGTTTCAATAGGTGAATGGTCTATGCCTCTTTTTAGCGCGGCAAGCAGGGGACAAGACCATCTAAATATACGGTTCTTATTAGTTAAAAGGAACTGGATTTTTACCTTTGCTTCCTTTGCTGTTGTGTTGAGTATCTCAGAGTCTACTATAATTTACTTCAGTATATGCTAATAAACGAGTTACTGAATCGGACTCTTCGATGGAGACATAGTCTACACTTTAAATGTGGTATGAAAATGGCTGGTCTCACAGCCCTAGGCGAGATTCTTAGCAGCTTGAGTAAAAAAAGCACAAGAACCAGACGAAGGCCACATGATGAGATGCTTCCTTGATTCTTACAATGTCAAATTTTGTATACTTGACCGATCATAGTATTGGTCCCAATCGAAGTAAGAACTTCTACAAGCACAGTTTCTTCAACAAGAAATCTGCTCGCCATGAGTCTCTTGAAAAAGTATCGCAGCTGAAATAGTGCCATCTAAGTGGATAACGACTCCAATCCGCTTCGGTTATTGAGTCAGTAGTCGCATTTTCGTGGAACTTCGACCAACACTCAAGCGATATTCCTCTTCAGTGCCTCCTCGCAGATCTAGCCCAGCTTGAAGATCATGGGCGATACAAGGCTCGTCTGCCACAGCTGGTTGGAGCTTTAACGAATTCATACGTCCTCCGAAGCATCAATTCTCCATTCCTTTCTCCTGGCTCACGAGATACTGTATCGCGGAAATTTTTGTAATAGTAGGCAATCCGGTTAAATTCGGATCTCGAAATGTCATCTTTATTCGATATCGTCTGTGTCACAGGACAATATCACGGGACGAGACAGCACTAAGTACTTAGTGCCGTTAGTCAGCTTCACTTAGATAGCTCCTCCTACTATAGCGATAGAAAGAATCAAGACTTTTACTATATATATATCTCGGACGCCCCTTAATATAGTAGTAATTCCAAGTTATATAAGGTAAAATTAAGTCTCTAAACTACTACCCCTTATATAAAGGACCTTCTCTTGCTTACCTCGGAACCCCTGCGATATACCGGAGACTTTACTAGTAGTACTACTCTATGTACCGCTATATTAGAGGCTCTAATACTAAAGGGAGGAGCAATCGCTTAAGAGACTACTAAGGGAGATTTTTATCTTTAATACCCGAATTAGAGTAATCTATACGGACTTCTTTCGCCAGTCTATCTATATCCCCTATTTAAGAATACCTAGAGATACTATAACGATTATCACTTAAACCGAGTCCTTTCCTTATAGCGCCTCGTAACTCTTAATTAATATAAGGATAAGTCTAAGATACTGAATTAGACTAATCTACTAAGAGAGTACTAGTTACGCTAATACGGATTACGTCCCGAAGTTAGCGCTAATATATATCTCTACCGGCTGACTTATAAATAATCCGAGACTAAGCCTTCCCTAAGCTAACGGTCCCGATAGCCTCTTTCTATTAAAGATAGACTTCTCCGATCGACTTATTATCGCTATTATCGAAGTCTTCCTTACCTAGATAGTCTATCTTACTAAAAGATAAGACCTTACCTAGAGCTAAAGAATTAGCGAAATAGCTATAAGATAAATTTATCCTAATAAACTAGCTACCTAGCCCTATATCCGTACTACTAATAGCTATAGATATAGTATTAGTATATACTAAGAATAAGTAGAAGAGCGATACTATCTTTATTCTGACCCTATAGGAAGATATAGAGGATAGGAGTAATAAACACTTAGTCGAGCTAATCCTTCTGCTAATTCTAAGGTAAGCTAAAGCTTTAGTCTATACTTTAGATCCTAGTATTTTAACGGACTTAAAGGATAAGGCGATTAGGGCGATTAGTACCTTAGGAACGATAGCTATTAAGTTAATAGCAAATTTTAATACTTTTTTAACTAGATTCTAAGCTAGCCCTCCTGAGGCTGAAATAGCAGCACGTATATCTTCTATACTAGTAGTACCGAGGCTATCAGTCTTACGTACTCTAGGACCTATCTGACTATTTATCGAGATAGAAACTCCTCTTCTAAATCGCTATTATCGTAACTTTATATATAGTAATAATATACGCGATAGTAAAGACGAGGAAGACTCGGACCCCTAAGACTCCGGAAGATAATAATAAGATAGTAGACCGCGTATATCTAGTACCTAATATCGACGACTTCGCCTGTAAGACGTAAGATAGTTCGATAGTACTATATTAGTTACGAGCTATATCGCGATACTTAATATAATAGTAGCTCGATATAGTAAGGACTCCTTCCTCGAAGTGTTACTAATTTATATAAAGGATAAAGTAGCTATTTAGCTTAGTACCTTATCTCTAGAGATTATTAACTTTATAGCTTAGAGCTTAGAAGAATAGAAGTATTAGCTAATGCTATAATTCTATACGAATCCGAGTATAGCGGTACGAAAGGCAGATACCCTAAAGTACTCCTTTAAGGACGAAAAGGAGTTATCCTTAAGATAATTTTTAGATAATAAATATAATCTCTATATCGAGGCAGGAGAGATAAACTAAGACCTTATTATCTAACGAATGCACTAAGCTTGAGATCTAAGCTTAGCTGCGAGTATACTATTACGAGACTATAGTAATACGATAAACGAGTTTAAGTTAAAGATCTATAATACTAAGAATCAGGCGAGGGAAGCTTACTTGCAGACTTAGTCTCGTATCGATAAGTAAACTAAGGAGATATAGGAGTTACGACGACTAGTAATAGATAATTCGTACTGCTAAAGTATTAGGCGAGATAGAGACCCCCGAAGCGAACGATAGAGTTAAGTACTAATAGTACTAATAGTATAATACCTGACGATAATAGTATCTACCTAACTCCCGACTCTCTATCCGCGACCTTAGATACCTCTAGTAGAATACGCCGAATTTAGAAGAAAGTAATAATAAGAGAAGGAGAGGGATAAGGCTAATAAGTTAATTATATTAGTACTAGCCTCCGTATCGACTGCTCGGCGCAACAGAAGATAACTTTATCAGAACTAGTAGCTATACTAGCACTAGCCCTAAGTTCCTATGATAATAAACTAACCTTAATACTCTCTTTAGTACCTACTAATAACTGGGAATTTCAATAGGTATAATACGTACTATTCTTAATTACTAGTTATACTTAACTATTCTAATAATAGATTCTTATACTAACCGGATTAAGAGTATAATTCAGAGGATAACGAATCACCCGAAACCTTAAGTCCTTCTCTATCCGCGGACTCGGGAAAGGCTTACCGCGAGACCTAGAGGGAGTCCCCTCGCGGCTTTATTCTTATCTAAACCCTATTTTAGCAATATTATTAGTCTTTAATAAACTTACTTTAGCGCTATCCTTAACGAAAAAGATAGAATAAATCTAACTTAAGATACTATTACCCTTACTTTCTATACTTAACTATATATCGCTTTCTTATAAAGACGAAAAAGAGAAGGACTTTATCCTAGTTAAGAACCCTTCCTCTATAATCTTGCCTATAGCCTAAGATAGAGAAATACTAATCTCTTGTCCTTATACTATAAGAGCTCCGGACCTATAACCTCAGGAGTTAAAGGACGAAATATCTATCCTCTTAAATAATACTTCTTTTATAGCTAATACGTATACTAGAATCTAAATATTAAGTGAGGATAATATCCCGATAGAAGCTACTATTAATACTACTTTATCTATTAAGCTAATCGACGAACCGAGTCTGAAGTAATACTTCCCTTCCGTAAGAACTTAATATAGAAAGGATAGACTATAAGTTAGTCTCTCTAGAGTAGGAGATAGTCCTACTATTTCGAACTACGTTAAAATACCTATTTCATATAAGATAATTTCCGGTAAGATACTACTATAGTTTCCCTTATACTATTGCTATATTATCCTAAAGATACTAGGAGGAATCTTACTTAGCCTTAACTTCTTTTCTGAAAATAAACTTAACTTTAGATAAGGGTTATCAGGTAAATCTTATCGACTTTAAGTAGTAAGTAGTAATAACTTTATACTACTTAGGATAATAAAGATAGTATTGTACGGAATTAGGAGTGGGTAAATACTCCCTAGGTATTT
>FJVC01000744.1:0-35434 GCA_900074895.1 Rhynchosporium secalis
AGTGATTCTTACTACTTCATATTCCATGTAATATGAGGTCTTACCCATTAGGTAGTGAGACCTTTCTAGAGTAAGCGTCACAGTCTCTAGTATAGGTAGCGAATATAGCAAATCGTATACTTTATAGCAAATCGATAGAATACTAATACTACGATACTTCTATATCGATCAAATAAAGCCCTTTTATCTACGAAACTTATCCCTTATGAATAGAAAAGAGGAAAGACTATTATTATACTAAAACCTCAGAGCTAAGAAGGGCAGGCATTCGCTACTAGTAGAGCTCAGAATAGATCGAAGGATAGAGGTTATAGCTAGGGATTCTATACTAAGAGTATAGTAGTAGGAGTAGGGAGTTTAATAGTATATAATATAGAAGGTTAGGAGTTATAGATTATAGAGTTACGATATATAGATATAGGGTCCTGATATAAGATAGAGATATTATCTGTCTCGAAGGGGAGTTATACGAAGAGTATTTTAGGAGTATATAGCTTTCGAGATATATATTTATAGATGTTCTATAGCGTATTATAACTTAGAAAAGAGAGGTCTCGGGGCCCGACTTAGTAGTAATAGACTTATGATCTCACTGGACTTCTATCTAGCTAGTTACATACAGACCTCTACTTCTATGGCTTTCTTCTCAAGGTCTCCGAAACCTTCTCTATAATACAACTACGCTTCTCAAGAGGTTCTGGTTCAGCTCCTTTTCTGTGGGCTGTCGCGGGGTAAACCTCCGGGACAAAGATCTCGATGGCTCACAGGTTACACGGCTGCACTATTTATCTCTGTTATTGATGTTGACTTCATTCTCATTCTATCTATGCTCTCGTTATTATTATAGTTTGCCGGATTGAAATGTCTGAGAACCTATTCCAACATCCCTCAGGTCCTTGACTACATCTCCTGGACGCGTGCTAACCTCCTTCCATTTCATGTTTCTCCAACCCCATTCTGCCTTGACTCCTCTTTCCTTGCCCTCGAGAGCATCAGAGATGTATGAGCCGATGATAGGGAGGAACTTGAATCCGTGGCCGCTGTCTCCAGTTGCAAGCAGGAGTTCGGGGTACTTGGCATGTGGTGTGATCAGGAAGTGCTGATCTGGTGTATCCGTACACCAACAGATTCTGGCACCCTTCAAAGGTCGACCAGAGAATTGAGGAAGCAGATTGTCAATGAATCGGTTGATTTCGTCCCTTGCCTCATCTGGAATCCCATCTTTTGGATGATCGCTTGCATATCTGGGCACAGAGTAGCAAGCGCCGCCGTCTGGAGTACTGGCTGTTGCCGACTGATAGCCCTGAGTTGCGTTGCATATTTTGATCAGTCTCGTTACCGGGTCTGGCTCGAAAAAGAACCCGAGTTCGTGGTTGTCAACAACAGGCATGTTCTTGTACTCGGCAACTTCAGCTTCAGTGAGCTCAATATGCGCCAGTGTCCAGCACTTTGACCACAGCTGACTTGAAAGCTCAGGAAGAAGAGCTGGAGATGCAGCTCCAGTGCACAGAATATATTGTTTGGCCGTTAAGGTGTTCCCGGATGCAACTTTGACTCCTGATAGTTTGCCATCCACGATTTCGAGGCAGGTCATCGTTCCCTCTGAGCCAGACACAAACCGGACACCTAACTTTTTTGCCTGCGAACAATCAGTCACTCTTCGATTTACTTCTTCGCAGCAGCTTACCTCGTCAGCGAGCTTTCGGGAGGCATTGGCTGCGTGTGCCCACCCAGCATGTTTGTTCCACAGGCCCTTCCAATTTGATATGTCTCGCGCATGCTTCAATTGAGGAACATATCTGATGAGATCTTCTGGAGTTTCTACAAACTCAATTCCAGAGGCATTTCCGTCGCTCACGAGATTTTCATACGATTGTCGGAGATGTCTAGTTGCTTTCTCACTCCCGCAAGTAGTGACAAGCCAACCTCAGTCGAGTCAAAAACTGCAAATGTCGGTTTCGGCGCGACGTACCTGTCTCGTGAAAGATCCCATCCCACAAGGGGCGTCTCCAAGCCTCAATAGCTTCAACAGCTGTATGTATTCAGCAATGTTTTCGTTCAGATGAAGTCCACCTTACTCACCCATCTTGGCATAGAGTGGCTCATCATATTCAGTACGTATGATCTTGTTCAGATCATAGCCAGCGCTATCAAGACTCGGATCTATCACTAAACATTAGGAAATAGCGTAGAGGGTATTGCCGGAAATAAATTCTTATTTACATGGGTGTTTATCAATGCAAGTGATGTTTATATAGCCTCTTTTTGCCAAATGATAGGCAGTACTGATCCCGAAAGTGCCACTGCAAGAAAGTCAGTCTCTTCGATCTGCTGAGTTGCTCCTCTACAAGATATGGTGTGAGAATGCTTCCCTGCCAATGATGAGTATGGAGGAGTCCATCTTGATTTCACTCATAATGCTTTCCGGGCCTGTTGACTTGTTCTTATCTTTTCAAACGGTTTCAACTGATCCAGAGATTGTATGCTTCGACCTTCGTATTATTACCTGAAACCGGTATCCCGAGTGCCGGAAATTAAATGGAAGTTATGATTCAATGATTCAGGATGCGCCAGGTCTCGCGGGGTACCCCAGTGGGTTGACCTTCCATGTCACGCGATTAGATTAGTAAAGTCTTCATTAAGATAGGAATCAAGCCAATCAAAATTGTGGCATCAGAAGTTGAGGATTCATTACAGGTTCCCCCATTTATGTTCATTGTCAAAATAGCTGTAGGTAAGCTTTGTCCCTGCATGCCGGTAAAGTCAAAGGAGGAGGCTCGAGCATCTCTTCCAATAGTAATTGTCCTTCCTTCTCCCTGTGGGGCTCGATTGCGGGTTTACCTGCCACAGTTGTTGTGGCCTTCGGTAAGCGGACCGCGTGACCTAATCTTCGATATCGCGAACAACAGTCGCGGTTAATGAGTGATACGGTTAGGTGGTAAAAGAATTATATAACAATTGAAAGATCCTATTGATGCTGCATCTTTTTAAAAATAAAAGTAATCGTCGACTATGGCGAGAACTCCTGCGTTGACAGAGACTTCGTCCGAGGAAGTACAAGTCGACGCTGAATCTAGCAACTCTCAAAACGTGGATCTGGGGAAGCCGAAGTTCGAACCAAAAATTCACGATGCTCAATTGACTGTCGACGAAGCTCGCGAGATTGCCATTGGAAGTGTCGATGAAGTCTTTACAATTGATTCGGACAACTCTGTTTACCCCGAAGTACGAGCGAATGTCCCAAATGTTGACGATTTCGAGCTCCCCATCAACACAGTCCGCATGTGGTTCCTTGGCATTTTGTTCACCATTGTAAGGGCATCGTCGTAAGCATGATTATTCAGTGTTAAATCTGTATAGGTTGGCTCGGGAATTAATCAATTCTTCTCGATGCGGTATCCAAGTGTCACCATTACGTCGCTCGTGGCCCAGTTGTTGAGCTATCCATTAGGCTGTCTCCTTGCTAATGCCCTCCCTATAAAGAGTTTCCGGATTCTTGGTCGTTGGACATTCGTCCTTAACCCGGATCATCACTTCAACATAAAAGAGCATGCGGTAATTACCATCATGTCGAATCTTAGTTTTGGAGCTTCTTGGGTGAGTAGATTGGGTTTTATTGGTAATTCAGATAGATATACTGACATTTCGGCAGGCAACGGATATTATCCAAGCTCAGAAGGTATTCTACGGACTTGAAACACCTGTCCCCTATCAGATTTTGCTTGCATTGACAATGCAGCTATTCGGGCTTGGACTAGCAGGTCTGGCCTATAAGTATATTGTGGAGCCACCTCAGATGGTAAGAAGAGCTCTGTGACTAGCTCGAAAATATATTCATATTTTACAGATATGGCCTGCCACGTTAGCCAACGCTGCTCTATTCGAAACACTTCATAGCAGAGTCAACCCAGAAGCTGATGGGTGGAAGATCTCTCGCTACAGATTCTTCTTGTACATCTTCTGTGGTGGCTTTGTTTGGTACTGGTTTCCTGGATTCATTTTCACTGCTCTTAGCACATTTGCGTTCATTTGTTGGGCTGCCCCAAGTAAGTTTGAACTCTCCGAACCATAGCCACATGCTTTCCAGGAATCCAGTCACTGACAAACTGAAGACAATATTGTGGTCAACAACCTCTTTGGCATGTCTACAGGTCTTGGCCTAATGCCAATCACATTCGACTGGAGTCAGATTGCCTACAACGGTTCTCCTCTTGTTGTACCGTTTTGGGCTCAAGCAAACGTGTTTGCTGGATGGGCATTTTTCTTCGCTTTGGTCACTCCTATCCTCTACTATACAAATACTTGGTGAGCATTGCCCGGTAATCCTTTCACTTCAGTGCTGAGAGTCTCTTGCAGGAACACATCGTACCTGCCGTTATCCGGCTCAAATTCGTACGACAATACAGGGAGCGTATACAACGTCTCACTAATAGTTGATGCTCATGGCAACTTTCTTCCCGAGGCTTATGAGCAGTACAGCACGATATTCATGCCTGCCACATTTGCCCTTGGATATGGAATCTCTTTTGCAGTCATGACATGTCTCCCAATGCACGTCTATCTTTATCACTGGGAGGATATAAAGAGTGCTTTTATGAACACTAACAAAAAGGACATTCACGCCAGATTGATGTCAAGGTACAAAGACATACCTTGGTGGTGGTTTGGGAGCATGACTGTAAGAGATTAACTCTTCAAGACTGTACTGATCCAGCTAACAGCCTGTCCCAGGCATTCGTAGTCTCCATGGCAATCATGGTCCAATATGTATGGCACACCGAAATGCCGTTCTGGGGGATCTTCATTGCATTTGCAATGGCTACTGTATATGTCATCCCTGTCGGGACTGTCTACGCTGTTGCCAATCTGAGCAGTAACGTTCTAACAGTCCTTGGAGAAATCATTTCTGGATACCTACTTCCTGGAAAACCCATCGTGATGCTGATATTCAAGGTAGGCCGCTCCTCTCTACCTCAATAGAATGCCACTTATAATGCTTTATAGTTTTACGCATACACGGGATTGAGTCAAGCAATGAACTATGCTTCCGATCAGAAAGTCTGTTCAGTTCCACAATCTCCTTTTTCACAGCAACTACTGACATAGTCAGCTCGGTCTTTACATGAAGATTCCACGCAGAACGCTGTTTACTGCTCAACTGGTTGCTTGTATTATTGGTAGTCTCACACAAAGTAAGCATGCCAAAACACGCCAATTGAACCCGCCGCTGACACAATATCTAGACGGTGTTCTGCTTTGGATGTTGGGGCATATCAAAGGCATTTGCGACATTGATCAACCGAACGGCTATACCTGTCCTCAGGGACGAGTGAATTTCACCAGCTCGATAATTTGGGGAGGTAAGTTAACCAATTCCGTGCGACTACGAGCTCAAGAATGGTAATTGACATTTATCTCTAGCCATCGGACCGAGTCGTCTCTACAGCGTCGGGAAACAATACTCCGGATTGCTGCATTTATTCTGGATCGGCGCCACCCTTCCGGTCATCACTTTCTACCTGAAGAAACGATTCCCTAGCAATAAATTCCTCAGGTCGATTCATTGGCCGCTGTTCTTCGCTGGAACCGGCAACTTACCACCTGCGGTAAGACATTCACCCGGCTCCCGTTTTCATTTCGTTGAGTACTGACCTTTGGTTGATAGACGGGTATCAACTACACGACCGCTTTCGCAGTCAGTTTCATTTTCAACAAAATCATTAAATCTAGATACAAAGCTTGGTGTAAGTACATACATACCCACCACTCCCCCGTATATCCTTTCAGATAGATGCCTAATGCAATCAATACCCAGGGTCGAAATACAACTACATCTTATCAGCCAGTCTAGACTCCGGCGTCGCCGTCTCCGCCATCGTCATCTTCTTCACGGTCATTTTTCCGGGTGCGAGTTTGAGCTGGTGGGGAAACGATGTTGGATCCACGACGGCGGATGGCAAGGGCACGCCTTGGAAAGCTATACCTGCGAGTGGGAAGTTTGGGCCGGAGACTTGGTAGTTGGGGCGGAGAGGTGGGGTTTGGGATGTATTGTATTGTATGCTAGTTAGGTGGAGTCTTGAATTGATGGAGGCTGTGTAGACCTACCAGTTCTCCTACTTGTGTATCGCGGACGAAGATTGGAATGAGAAACACCGCGCTGCTCTAGGGGCATACAGATCCGACGGCAGAAATATCATCAAGTTGAACATCAACCTAGTATCATCTCAAAATACTCCTACGTTCTCACTCGCTTGAAAAGAGATCCCGAACGAAGGTAAGTAAAGACTATGTTATGTCACTCACGTATACCTCTCATGAGAACGACACAAAAACAGCAAGAACCCCAGCAGGAGCAAAAAATCAAGATGTTCAAACCATCCCAACACAAGACTCTACGGAGTGTGTCCATCTGCAGCTTGCCTCGCCTCGTCAGCGAAAAAAGCAAGATTACACTACACTACACTAACACCAAGACCTCGAACCCCATTCGGAATAATGATTCCCTGTTAGGCAAGCCCCATAGCCGATAACTTCTTTTCCCACCAACTAAGACGGTGCGTGCGGAATTATCTAGACCATACCAATCACCGATTCCTGAACCTCCTTCTACTCTCTTCAGTGGATGGAACTACTATATGTCACGGAAGAAAGGGAGCTCACGTGTGCAAATTACACAGTATATCATCTCTTCATATCAGAAAGCTGACCGTTCATATTACTCGATATCTATCATGTCAATGGAGTAAGTCCCTCATCTGCTACATATTGATTAGTAAGGTAAATGCGTAAGTAGGGTTATACGAGGTTATGAATAAACTCCAAGATGCTAGCTAGCTTTTAAAGCCAGGATGCTCGAAGTGTCGATAGTTGAATACGACTGTGGAGAATCTTGGGCTGGTAGTCTTAGAGAGGGACTTGGCGGATGCGAGATGTTGGTTGGTTAGCACGGAAAACTTTTATGTTTGTTTCAGTCCTTTGCGAATGGCCTTTGGAAAAGGAATGTCAGTCGAGGGATTAAGAGGGGGGGGGGGGGGGGTATTATACTTCACATCTTCATACCGCGGACCTAGCATATTGCAAGAGTTCAAAGACATACATACTCAAAACCAGTCGTCCATTGATTAGATGAACCACTTCTTCCTGATATGTATTCATATCTCTCCTAACACCAGACTATATTCTCGTACTTTTCCTCTCCAGCACAATCTATCTAGCCATCCTCAAAAATCCAATCACACCCCCAGCATATCCGGCTAGTCCGCCTACTTTCACACCTTCCGCCACGGTCTTCCACTCCCTGATTTTTTCTCTCAACTCCTCATCCAGACTCAAGTTCTCGATATGTAATCTTAGAAAAACGTTCATCCAGGCTTGGATGACGTCGAAATCTTGGTTTTGCTTGAGGCGGGAAGTGAGGGCCGATACGAAGGAGACGAGCTCGTTATCGGCAGGAGAGAGGGAGCGGATCTCCAAGTCGGCTGCTGAAGGGGAGAGGGTTTTGAGGTGGGCGAGGAAGGGTGAATCTGTGGTGTGGTATTAGTATGCTTGTATATACGGCTTCAGGGAATGTTGGAAACTAAAACCCCCCGAAAGGAAAACAGGGCCTCCGAAAAACTTACAGTCGCCACTCTCAGCACCCGCCCTCAGTGTAATGGTGAAGCCACCTTCCGTTGTCTGCCTCCCCATCTTCATAATCCTACTCCTCTCCGCCTCCTCATTCGCCTTATTATCCTCATCCGCCCTCCTGACCGGCATAGCATTATCCAAAGCCGGCAAAAAGAACGGTGCTTTCTCCGGCAATTTCGGGGCTTCCTTCGGTCGATTCCTCTCTTTGATCTGATCGAGATGAAGTAGTGTCATCCAGTTACTTTTCGGCACTAAACTAAGACTCATGATATCCTCACTAAGTTGATCAAGACTCTGAACCGGGGCAGAGTCATCGACTTCGGAGGTATCGTCTTCAAATGCTCCAGACAGGAGTGATTGGCCGTTTTCTCCTGAGGCGGTGGGGTTGGAGAGGGAGGCGATTTCGGAGTCGGAGATGTGTCGCGTGGGAACGTGTTTGAATAGGGTGATATTATTCCATATATTAACGCCTATCTCCCCTTCACAAGTCGTAGCTAAGAACTCGCCTGTTGCGGAGAAGGAAAGTGCGGTACATGCTGTTTCTGTGCGTATGGCATCAATCAAATGACCAGTCGGTAGATCCCAGACACGAATAATGCAATCCGCAGAAGCGGCGACGATCCAGCGCCCGTCGTTGGAGAAGCAGAAATCATTGATGGGTCCTTGACAGCCGCGAAGTTCACGGATTGTTCGCTTAGTGGCGAGGTCGACGACGCGAATGGAGAGGTCGGTACAGGAGACGGCAATGAGGTCGTTGGGAGAATGGTATTTCATGCCCGTGAGACCGACTTGGGGATACCAATCGACTTCATCTACGAGCTTTCCCGAGCCGAAATCCCAGAATTTGATTTTGCCGTCGAGTGAGCAAGAGATTACGTTTTTGTTCAAGGAATCGACCACGAGGCCAGTGACGGATTTCCTGTGTTTTCCAAGTCCAAGTGGGAATGTTCCTGCTTTTGGAGGAGGTGCTGTACCTTCTGCTTCGAGCTGGAGTTGGTGTTTGACCTTTTTCGCCTGGATCTTTGTCAATTTGCATGGATAGCGTTGGCGATGCTGGCCGGATTGTAAATTGAATGTATCAATCCCTCCACTTTCTGATCCAATGATGGCGAACGTTCCACATGGGCTCATAGCAACACTGCTCACATATCCTCCATCACCTGTTTCCAGAGCCCATCGACCGGCCTTCTTACGTCCCCAGAACCATGTTCGAGCAGCGCTATCTTCACGATGTCCCGTTACGACACTCTCCCATCCGGTCATTCCGCTCAGAGTTGCATCTGTAGGTTTTTTGTCTCGATTGATACCCTTTTGCCAGATAGCGCCACTTCCAGCATTGGCTCCAAATCCTCCATCGCGGTTCAGGGACATGGCTACACATGTGATTTCGGGCGCTTTAAGATCTTCGAGACCACTCGATTGATTTGCCAATGTACTAGCTAGGAGACCTAACTTCTTCGCTTTCTTACGAATGTTGCCCTGACTGAGTTCAGTACTCTGTGCATCTTTTCTCAAACTCCATCCCCAAAGACTTCGATCCTTTCCAGCACTCAAAAGCCATTTCCCACCACTGTCCGCACCATCGAAATCCGATGGCAGGAAAAATAGATTGGTGACCGGAGCTGCATGACCGCTTCTCGAGTGAAGAATGCGTGGAATGGGCGAGATAGGCGATTCGTCGAATATCCAAGTTTTCAAAGAATTGTCCAGACCGCTTGTCACAACGACTTGTTGACCCCAAAGAAATTCGACTTTGTTTACACCACCTCCCACTGTCGCTCCTACGTCTAATGGTGGGTTGTGAGCTCCCCGGAGTATTCCCATGACTCTTCCACCATTGTTGAGATCCCAGAATGTGACATCACCTGTATCTGGCCCAGCGGTAGCCATAACTCCAGCTTTCTGGCCATCTTCACCTGCACCCATATCGTCTGTCCGGAAAGAGATAGATGTGATTGAGCAGGTTCCTCCATCAAGATGGATCACTGTCTTGTCAGCGCGGATATCATGTATGATCAAAGGGCCCTCTGAATATGCAATTGCCAAGAAAGAGAGCGCAGGTGTAGGTTGAAGAACAGTGACCGAACCACAATTCGCAGCCGGCGGCATGATTGTGAAGATCAGCTTTCCTGAACTGACGTTCCATATCTCCACCCCCCCATCCTTTCTCCCAGCAAATATCTTATTCAGATACGTCGGCATGTGCGTTATTCCTCCCGTCAATACATTCCCGCCCTTTGGTGCCGCCGTGGGGTACAAAGTGGTATAGTGTTCGTATGTAGCGGATTTCCACACTTCAATTCTCGTCGAGCAACATCCAATGATCCATGTACCGAACGTCAAGATCTGCTTGATGGGTTCTTCGAGGTCGGCTGGAACGTCTAATTCTGCTATTTTCTTGCCTCGCTTGAAGACCCAGAATCCTGGGGTTGAGCCCCCGCCTCCAAATGCTGCGAAGACGACATCTTTGCTTGCCAATGTCGCTGTAATATCAGCAGGCGTTTGGGGTCGAGTGAGGAATAGGAGGCCGAGGCCGCGCTGGAGATCGTAGGTTTGCAGACATCGTCCTACAGAGGTTGTGATCTGGAAGGTTTTCTGGCCGAGGGCGATGGACGTGAAGGGTACGGGAGTTGAGGATACTAATCCAATCGTCTTTTTTTGGTCAGCATGCATTCCTCACACAAAGCTTCCGCGAGCACGTACTCTGAAGGGCGAAAACAGCTTAGATTCTCGTTTCGTGGTTCGCGGCGCATCAGCTCCATTCAGCCTCTGCCTTTTTGCGACCGGGCCATCTTGGCCGCGTTCAATTAAAGTCGAAGGCATTGTCCTCGTGGCTCCTTTCGAGAATAGAACCAAATACTTCCTCCAGTCGTGGCGGCGCAATGCATAGATAGTGGTCGTGGTAAGGCTCTCGATTCGATCAGCATCACATCAAATCGAAACTTTTTCCATCGGCCAAATAATTATTTTTGCCGATGTCCTCGAGGCCGCCTGTCCGCCCGCCCCTGTAGGTTTGGGAGGTGGAGGGAGGGAACATCGCTTTTGAGCCCCGCCAAGCTGAGAGTAGTACAGTAGTACAGTATTGTAGTGTCTGGCACAGTAAGTAAAGCGTGACTGCATTTTGGACGTGGGGTATTATCCTTCCTTCGCACGTGTGGCCTCAATTACTCTTTTCTTTCATTCATTCATTCATTCATTCATTCATTCGTTCTTCGCCTTTTCATCTTTCTACTTCTCCTGCATGGACTCAATTCTGTGAATGCCCTCATTTCTGATTCCTAGATGGCTCTACAAGTATCTTTTTCGGATTCAGTCATGGGTTCAACCGGTCGCTTCCTACTCAGACTCCAGACTCCAGACCCAGACCCAGACCCAGACCCTGGCCCCCCTCGCCCATGGCGCTTTCCTGTCCTCCCACCAAGAAAAACGTCATACTACGTCTGATAAGAAAATCAGAGCAGGTACAGCCCTGGAATGCACGGGAGAATTATTTTATTCTCGGACTTCACAATGACTCTCGACCATCTTCTGAGAGAACAACAGAACATCATGAAACATCTGCGAAAGCTCCTGGACTGGACAGTTGAATAGCATGCGAAACACTGAATGAAGGAATCGATCGTTCCAGCACCCGGACATGGAACCTTCTTTGACCGCTGCCAGTGGTATGCATCTGCCCTCGACTAAGCATCCCAGCCCACCAGCACTACCACTACCACTACCACTACCACTACCACTACCACTACCACTACCACTACCACTACCACTACCACTACCACTACCAGCTGTGGATACGACTACTACTTCTTTGCAGAGATCTGTATCAAATCTGGAACAACCAAATCAACAAGCCACTTCTACCTCTCCCTCTCATCCTCCGAGGTCCAAGCCTCCAACACTCAAGTCACGAACGGCTTCTCACAATCTCTCCTCTGCCGCAGGACTCAATCCACCAACTCGAAAAGGCCGGTATGCGGAGCCAGGAACGACTGACACCAATTCTGAGCGCGCCAGTATTTCTATGCCCCCTCCTCCGAATCGTAGACCTTCTCTAGCAAAATCACGGACCTCCTCTACGTACAGTCAACAGGTCATTGTGGCGGAATTGAAAGCTGCAATAGCAGGTGCAAGCAGGAGCACAGGCAGAGACGATTTTGCTGTTGAGGATTCAGATACACCCAAACTCTCTCCAGGAATCATGTCGGACGAAACACCCAAAATGCCCCCATTACCGGATCCAGCTCTGCGCCAGAGACCGTCAGTCCCTGAATCTGAGCAGAAGAGAATGTCAGTCTCATCTATATACTCTCTCAGTTCGGCACGAGCAGGAGGAGCACCAAGCTCGATTGCTTCCGCAAATGGCTCGGAACCTGCAGGGACGAGTACCTCCACGCCAATTGGATCACGAACCCCATCAGCTTCGATATCAACGAGTAACAAAGGCACGCAGGCCGAACCTGGAACCTCTGCAGTCTCAGTTACAACGTCATCTTCAAGTCAATTCTCTACACAAGGGCATGCCGGGCACCAACTTACTCCTCGAGAGACTCCACAAGCAGCAAATGAGATTGCGAAGCGAAACGCGGTTCAAAGAGGAGAAGGAGCACCTAGGAGCCAGCCGCTAGGAAGATCCAGAAGTCGGGCCAAGAGAAGATTCAGCGGAAGTACAGGCATAAGCAGTCATAGTCCAAGCAGTGAGCGGGGAATGCACTCCAAGAAGGACAAGGATGAGGAGAAAGCTACGCCGATTGGAGTCATCGGTGTCTGTGCTCTCGATGTAAAGGCTCGAAGCAAGCCCAGTCGCAACATTCTGAACCGCATGATCTCAAAAGGGGAGTTTGAAGTGGTTGTATTTGGTGACAAGGTTATTCTGGATGAAGAGGTGGAGAATTGGCCAGTTTGCGACTTCCTGATATCATTTTACTCGGATGGGTTTCCTCTGGATAAAGCAATTGCTTATGTCAAGGCTCGGAAACCATTCTGCGTTAATGATGTACCTATGCAAAAGATGCTTTGGGATCGACGGATCTGTTTGATGATTCTGGATAAGATCAATGTTCCAACACCGAAGAGAATTGAAGTCAATCGTGATGGCGGACCAAGCATCCTTACGCCAGATATGGCTCGGCATCTACAAGATACCACGGGCGTTGTTCTTGAAGGTCCGGAAGATGGTACAGGTGGGCAATGCATAGCTCCTCGAAAGGTGGAACTTCTCGATGATGGTGATACTTTGAGTGTGGATGGACAATTGCTGGCGAAACCCTTCGTCGAGAAGCCAATCAGTGGAGAAGACCACAACATTTGTATTTACTTTCCCAAAAGCATGGGTGGCGGAGCTCGAAAGTTGTTTCGCAAGATCGGTAATAAGAGCTCTGAATGGGTCGAGGATATGAACATTCCAAGAGCCATCCTAGAGCCAGAGAGCAGTTATCTTTATGAGAAGTTTATGAAGGTGGACAACTCAGAAGATGTCAAAGCATACACTGTCGGTCCGACGTACTGTCACGCCGAGACTCGAAAATCCCCAGTTGTGGATGGTTTGGTCAGACGAAACACCCACGGTAAGGAAGTACGATACATCACCAGTCTCTCGAAAGATGAGGCTGCAATTGCAAGTCGGATCGCCACTAGCTTTGGTCAACGAGTCTGCGGATTCGATCTCTTACGTGCGGAAGGAAAAAGCTTCGTGATCGATGTCAATGGTTGGAGCTTCGTGAAAGATAACGAGGAGTACTACGACCAATGCGCGAGAATCCTCAAAGATATGTTTATCAAGGACAAGCAAAGACAAATAGGGCTCATGTCGGGACTTTCCTCAGGGATGACTTCGCCTCTACCAGACGGTGCTGTCAGTCCTACCAGTCGGGGAGATACTCTTCCCAGGGACGGGCATCGATCTACTCTTTCGCAGATTCTCGCAAAATCACCCAGTATGTCCAAACTCCGGGAACATGCACATCATCACAAGAATAAGACATCCCTTGGTAGCTCCCCCGAGGTCTCAAGTACACCGACTCCTGGGACGTCACCTCCCGGCGCAGATAGGGGTATTTCACCACCTTCGGTACCATCACAACCTCTCTTGCCTCCACCTGCTCTCACCCGACCGACCAGCGCGCAATCCACGGCTCCATCCACAGTGCCATCAACTCCCACACCCGCTGCTAGTGCCGCTGCCGGGGAAATGCTTCCCCCACCACCTCCTGCACCAAAGCATACTTGGAAGCTGAAGGGTATGGTATCTGTCATTCGTCATGCCGATCGAACGCCCAAGCAGAAATACAAGTTTACATTTCATACTAGACCATTCATAGAGTTGTTGAAAGGTCATCAAGAGGAAGTACTCCTCACGGGAGAAGCTGCTCTTGATAGCGTCGCTGTGGCGGTCGATGAGGCATTGCAAGAGGGCGTTGAAGATCGAGAGAAGCTTCGAACACTGAGGAATGTGCTTGCGAAGAAGGGCGGATGGGCTGGTACCAAAGTTCAAATCAAGCCAATGTTCAGAAAGCGAAAGCCGGAAGAGCTTTTGGTCACCACGCTAGGATCCCTCGATGAAGCAGGATTGACCGACGTCTCGGAAGCTTTGAAAAATGTCAAGGAGCCTGAGAATGGCAGTGAGGAAGTTCAGGATGACGAGCCTACAAACAGGTCGCCTGTGAGACAGGATTCTTTGTCTGGGGTCACTCTCTCCAGGATCACGGCTGCGGAAAATAGTCTCATACTCGACAAGCTTCAACTAATCGTCAAATGGGGTGGTGAGCCAACTCATTCGGCACGGTATCAATCTCAAGAGCTAGGAGAGAACATGCGCAATGATCTCCAGCTGATGAACAAGGAGGTCCTCGATGAGGTACATGTATTCAGCAGCTCAGAACGACGTGTCACTACAAGTGCTCAGATCTGGGCCTCTGCTTTTACAGATCAGAAGGAGCTACCTACTGATTTCATCACTGTCCGCAAGGATCTCTTAGACGATTCCAACGCTGCAAAAGACGAGATGGACAAGGTCAAGAAGAAGCTGAAGGGTCTCCTCCGTCAAGGAAACGAAGCACCACCACAATTTGCCTGGCCTGCAAACATGCCCGAGCCATCAATCGTACAAAGATACGTGGTCCAATTGATGAAATTCCACCGACGAGTCATGCGTGCCAACTATAGCAAACTCTACGGAGGTGCTTCATCATCCCTCAACGCTATCGCCAATCCAGGAGACAAAGAAAAACCAGACGCATCTACCAACGGTGGTTCTCTGTCACAAGCCACGGCAACCAGTAACATCCAATCTCGATGGTGCTGTGGTGAAGACGCCGAACTCTTCAAAGAGCGCTGGGAGAAACTCTTTGGCGAATTCTGCGACGGCGAGAAAGTCGACCCTTCCAAAATCTCGGAGCTCTACGATACCATGAAATTCGACGCCTTACATAACCGACAATTCCTCGAATGGGTTTTTACACCTAGTAAAACGATTCTTGCCGAAGAAGAAGAAGCTATTGCGGCAGAGAGTAAGGGGATTGAGAAACAGAAGGAGCAGCCCAGAGAACACGAGAGAGAGGAGAAGGACGTAGAGAGCCAGACTGTGCCAATGGAGAAGAGTGAGACGAACAAGAGTTTACATAGGAGGATGTTCAGACGGAGATCTCTTATGGTGGGAGCGAAAGGCGCGGAAGAGTCGCCAGAGCAGTATTTCCGCCTATTCACTGGTAGCTCCGAAACCAAGGCAAAGACGGACGCCAGGCTCGAGAAATTGAGGGAGTTGTATAAGATGGCAAAAGTGTTGTTCGATTACATCTGTCCTCAGGAATATGGCATGACAGACGCCGAAAAACTCGAGATTGGATTACTGACTTCTCTCCCTCTACTCAAGGAAATCGTCCAAGACCTTGAAGAAATGCAAGCCTCCGATGATGCGAAGTCATTCATCTACTTCACCAAAGAATCACATATCTATACGCTGCTAAATTGTATTCTCGAAGGTGGCATCACGACAAAGATCAAGCGGAGTGCGATTCCAGAATTAGATTACCTGTCGCATATTTGTTTCGAATTATATGAGAGTGAGAATAAGACGCCGCCTGGAGTCGAGGACGTTGCTAAGTACGCCTACTCAATCCGTATCACTATCAGTCCCGGATGCCATACGTTTGATCCGTTGGATGTACAACTTGACAGCAAGCATTGCATCAGCTGTGCACCGAGACGAAGCTTGACAAGTCATATGGATTGGAAGGAGGTTATTGATTCTTTACGAGCGAAGTTTCATCAGTACGTCGAGCCTATCTCTGTTTCCCCTTCTCCTCCACTCCCCTTTCAGTCATCACTGCCTCGCAGAAAAAACCCTTTCCTAGACAAAATAACCCCGAGATCATGCTAATATGTCTCCTCACAGAGTCAAACTCCCAAAATCGTTCCTAGCAGTCAACCTCAGCGAATCGCACACTTTCCACAAGAGAGAAGACGAGCACGACCATGCCAACCCCAACTCTCACACAGAGCAATCGCAGCATCTTGGCCCTACAGACATACCCACAACTGTATCTACGCCTGCGACGGCAGGTGTAATTAATGCAGAGGATCCACACGAGACTATGCAGAGCCCCGCGGCATTGCAAGAGGCGATTGCGCCGAGTGAGGACTTTTATAGGAGGCCTAGTAGTTTGGATACACCTCCAGGTCCAAATACAGCCGCGGCGCAGACTCAAAATCAGATGCAACCACCTTCATAACCGGCCTTCCCAGTGAAGTGGGTTGTGGAGCTTGGAGGGAAGGGGAGCATGGGAAGGAGGTTCCGTCCCGGGAACCGGGCTGGTGGGATTGTGATGTGATGGAGTTCTACACCGCTATGGTCTTGTCTCATCGTATCTGCATGAGGGCATAGTGGAATATGATCTGTTTGTTTTTGTCTCGGCTTCTGTTTGAGTCGTCTCCCGGGTTGTTGGTTGTTGCCGTCCGTTTGTGGCGGCGGTCGTTGGCCTCGATCTGCTGGATTAAGTTCTGCTTCGCGAGAGCAAAAGTTGCTTTGGGACTTCTCTGCATTTGCCTCCGATATCTTTTCGGTGGCCGTTGCATTCAAATTTTGCTCCTGGGTTGGCGTTGCAGACAATCGAAGAAAAAAAAAGCAAGGGATATATGTGTGTTGCTGAGTCGCACGGGGGTGTGTATATGTACATGTGTATATACGGAATTGTTTTTATGCATCATTTCTGCCTGCCTGGGTTGCATAGGTTGTAGAAAAGAGAAAGGAATAGAAAGGGAGCCTTTGTAGGAATAAGATGTCCTCTATTTCTTTAAGCTGGCTTTTTCTCCTTCGCGCCACTGTAGTGGTACATGCACTGATTATTCGACTTTCCTCTGAGATGAATGTGGGATGTGAGGAAGAATATCTGTGAGATTGAGTTGTGATCTATTGATTCAGGGTCCTTGGGTCCTTTCTTTTGAGTGAGTGAGTGGCTTGACGGACGGCAGCAGGAGGAGGAGGCGTGCCGTGGCGTGCCGTGTAAGGTATATGCAGAAAGTTGGATGGACGGTGAGCTGGTGCAGGTATGTATGTAGGGGTTTCAAGACCAGGTTGATGCCCTGCTGTAATAATGATATCTGTATTTATTCAAATCATAGATCACGGCATTGTTCTTCAGGGTAGCACCCCGTCCGTCCGTCGGTGACAGGACAGGAACTACAGTAGCTAGTATTGTCACTGTAAAGATATTCGTTGGTCTTGGTGGTCGGTTAGAGGTGAGAGGGTTTAAGGGGTTGGAGAGGGTTGGAGAGGGTTGGAGAGAATAAATAAGTAATGCAGTATGGAGGTAGAGGTGAATGGAAAGGGAAAGGCCCAAAGGGGGGGATTTGGATACCGCGCGATGGGTATGATGAGATTTGGTTGATGTGGTGAGGACTTGGAGAGGATCGGGAGAAGTAAGGGGTTCTTCTGTGGTGATTGTTGGAGGGACGGGTGGATGGATGGATAGATATTATGGCTTTTGTTAAGGTGTCGTGTTGTTTCTCATCCGCGAGGAGCAGACCAGGCGTGATGAGACGAGAGGACAGGAGAGGAGTTTAGGGTCGGGATTTCATCATGGGGAAGTTACTGTAGCGGGATTGAAGATGCCTTATTGAACGATGATGACACCGAGGAATTTTATGTTGTCCAAATTCAGGTGGGCCGTTGGGCATTGAATAGACTCGTACTTCCATCTCTGTTGGCGACATGTTTACGAGAAGAAAGAGGACAGGGTATAGTTTAGATGGCCTGAGCTATATGAAAGGAGAGCGGAGGAACAAGTGTATACTGTACCTACCTACATCAGTCACCTAAATCAGGCAGGCTCTAGCTTGGACTTGAGAATATCTGCAACCGGCAGTGGCTGGTTGGTTGTCTTTCTTGATGGGGTTCTGAGATTCGCATGGTGAAAATTGAAGGAGATTGAGAGTAGGAAAGAGGTGTGCTTGGGGAAGAGGTGTGATTGGGGAAAGGTAGACATCTGGAGGAGAATTTGAGGTGTGAAAGGTGAGTTGTAACATTCGAGATCTTCAGGGTCGGCCGTGAGATAGTGTACTTCATTGCATGCAAACAATTACGAAAAGAAAGGGACGAGAAGGTATTTTCAAGAACGTAATTAAATAGGCGATTAATGACTTTTGAAAGTACGGAACTAGTTAGATACTTCAAAGTACGAAGCCATTTAGTTACTTCAAAGTACAAAATTATTTTACACGGGTCTCGTGAAGAGATAAGAACCGGATGATTGGTTCGCGATACTATTCTCGGTTTAAGCGTAGAGGGAAAGACGAATATCTTGATGCTCGCGGCAAGACCAATCCGGTAGAACAGACGAGATATTACGACTCATGTCACACAGCTCAACAACAGTGCTGACAGTCTGACAGCGTGATCATGCGGCTTCTGTGCCTACGCTCCAATATTTCACAAGTCTTATTCCTATAGTCTACGACCTATGAGCCTCTCATATATACCACGAGGGCATTTTGCCGGACGTAAGGAACGAATTCAACTCAATGAATACCTCGCTGCCAATTACCGCTTTAGGCCCACCACGGATACTCCGTCGCCAGAAACGGCGAGCATATGAGATGGAAATGGAAGAGCTTGCGACTCCGAGATCGAATCGAGCAGGAGCTGGGTTCTCGAGCATGCCATGGACGGCTTACTCGTGGTGAGGATAAATAGATAAATCCCTACCCTGTGAAGTGGTTCTGACAGGTTCTCGCCCACACTAGGACTGATTGTGATCAACCATTGGGTGCTGGCCCTGGCTGCGATTCTCAATAACAGACAGGGTAAGGGTTGAACTATCCTCACCACAAATATAGCATACTCGGCTCCGGATTCGACAAGGAGGCCGAATTCAGATGAAGTGTACGGAATAGGAGAACAAGGCTCGTAAGGCCTTATGCCATGTGGACTGAATCACTAACAGACACCCCTATGGTAGATTTATTGGTTTCGTTTTTCTAGAAGCATCATCGTGCATGCCACGTGGTACGATATTCAATCGAGCTTGGCGTACATGGATATAGGCAGCACAAGAGCAGTGATCCTAGCTCGCCATGTGGTTTCCATTTTCATAAGAAGATGTCTCGCGGGTGTTGATAGTGTTGACGATCTTGACTGGGCTCAAAACTCAGATGGTGGAGATGATTGTTAGACTACTGCTGATTTTAGGCGTTTGAAGTCGATCTTCTGTTATCAAAAGAGACAGGAGCTGTTGGATGAGCTCGGGATCGCTTATTATACGTGTGTAGATTGGTGGCGCATGGACAATGTCTGGAATCTGCGGGTGATTCGATAGGGGAGGAAATGAGATCTGACGTGGAGAGAAGAGTGAAGGAGAAAGCGGTGAGATGGTATTACCTTCCTGTGTACGTGAAGTGATGAGCCGATAGACTCACATCACCAAGTGCAAAGTGGCTTCATCTGGCCATCAACCTCCATACATGCGTCGGAATGCTCTTCAAATTAGCCAACGTCTCCAGCATCGGTTCATCCAATTCCGTTACGAAGGCAAGGAGACACCCTCCGACTTTTTCTTGTTGTTCTACGAGATTCCTGTTATATTCAAGGATCGTGATATGGGGAACGTTCCAAAGGAGCGACGTGCAGCCACATGTGCATGTCGGAGAATATTGGATGCGGAGCTAAAGCTAGATGAGACAGCACTGTGATGACGCTTCGGGCGGCTCTGGGAAATGAGGAGACTGAGGGGAGCTGGTGGGGTAGAGGCGAAACTGCAGACCAAAGTTATCATCTCGCTATTTGTGACTGGAGCTCTGACATCCATCCCTTTAATATCGACCTGCTGAGATTGATACGCGTCAGCATCTGAAGGATCTCTGTAGATTTACAGGTTCGAAGCTTGTTGGAAATGAAAACAGCGCGGACTTCCCAAACTTGAGCTGCTCCCCAGTGCTTACGGTGACTAACTTAGACCATCACTACCAGTGGAACCCACGCCGTTGTAGTGCTAGTTCAAAGTATCAAAGTCGAATTCTCCTATCTGGATCTTCTAGAAGCTATTATGCAAATCTTTTCCTCTTCCAAAGTCTCACTCGGCCTGGATTCCATCCTTCTCTGACCTCGCTTAAATTTCACTAGATCAGGGGTTGGATATCACCAGGTATCGCTGGCTCGATTTCCGCGAGCCGGTGAGCGTGTTTTGTTTTTTATTTCTTGATTTATTTCCTGTTTTCCCGTAATGATTATCTGGTTTCTGGATTACATGATGCTTACAAACTTGTAAATAGCCCCATGATACTTAGGTAGTTCAACTGCCCATCTGGCATGTGCAGTGATCGATACGTACCGTTTGCGATGCGGCAGAGAAGAGGGCCCCTAGACAAGCGGGCAAGCCATGTGCCTAATTTGCAATCATTCGGAAGGCGGCAGCGTGATTAGGGCAAACAGGGGCTCAAGGGGCGGCAAATTATGGCAGATATGACGAGGCTTGGTGTGGATTTGTGTCATCTAAATACGTTGCGTGTGTAAGGACTTGCTTGGCATTATTACCTTGCTAGGAGGCAGGCGACTCAAGTCCATCCTAGACTTTGGAGTATGTCTCAGAGCAAGGAGTCCCATTCGTGCTGGGAACTAGGGCGTAAGGAGATTATCCATCCCACGTGCAAGTCTTCATGAGCGGTAAGAGCAAGATCTCCAGCGGAGTAGGATACAAGGGCGTGATTGCCATTGCCTGCCAGGTTATAACCCACTATTACCGACAACCCAACTCCTGGGCTGTCGTATCCCTGAAATGTCTAGATTTTAAATGCCCATATGATCACAACGATGGGTCTAGTACATTTATGGAGCACTAGCGATACTCAAACAAGGTACGGACCGTGATTTGCAGGATGGGCCGTTTGGAATTGATATCAGATGCGTCTTTTCTTCTTAGAAGCTGTATTAATGTCTTAGAAAAAGGCTTCGAGGGATTTATGAAGTACAATTCCTTTCAAGCGTCTTTTTGATGAAAACACAAGTTCTGGTTTCATACTGGGCAGCTTCATTATTCGCCAGCCTTTTTTTTCCTGTAGAGCACATATGATAATGGACTTCTTTTGGTGTTCATTCCGAATTCCACTGTTCCATATGCTATGAAATCGAGGCTGCATACCCAGCCTAAGCCCTGTAAATACTGGATCCGCATGTGAGTTTGACAGCGGAACCATGCCCCTTGCATTTACATCGTCGACCAGTAACTAGACCTTACATCTCTCTCTCACCCCCAACGGCCGCGCGAGGCGCCCTCCATCTCTTATCGACACGGGAATTCCGTAAGGCAATCTGAGGGACACGCAGAAAACGCAGGCTGCAAATTTTGGCTTTCTCCTTGCTTGTGGCGGACAAAGCTTATAGATACATGCAGCTATCATGGTAAAACATGTAGTTACAAAGTCTTGATGAAACATCGTATTTCCATTTCTATTTTACGCGACCTACCGACTTGTCAGCTGCTCAAAAACCTGATCCCAGTCGAAGATGATCGCGGGAAATTAAACTCAAAATCCCTCGAAGAATGTCAGCTTCGGATGGAGCATTTTGTCAAATAAAAGGGTTGTCTTCAAGGAACAGGTACCGGGTACAAATGTCTGAAGCCGACGTGAGTTTCCGAAAAGAGAGACATCTAGAAAGCTTCCGCGGCTCAGCTCTGTAAGGGCCAAGTGGCTTAAGGTTGCAGATGAGGGACGTGATCTACGTATCTAGATTCATCAGAAAAGCCAGATAATTCATGAAGTACTTGACCTCATCGCCATCCAGAGTTCCAAGCCCGCATCAACGCCCTTCGGCGGCCGGAATGCAGCCCCGGCCAGGGCACGGCGTTAATTATGATTTGGTAGTGGCATGGAAATTCTCCTAGCTGCTTTGGTTAGACTACACCGTGCATGTGGCAGTAAGTCAGTGCACGACACTGTCTCACAGTCCGCCCCAGTACCGGAAGTATATTTCGATTTTGCTAACCAAGGACCGAGGCGAGGCGCTCGTTTAAGACAAACAAACCTTACATCAGATGGCTAGCAGGTCCTCCCGTCCATGAGAACCAATCAAAGAAATGCGAGATGAGATGCAAGTTTTGATCATCGCAGATTCGCAAGGGCTCTCACTGAATTTGCTTTCCCTGCTGTTACCAGTATGAAGTGGGAGGTGGTGGTTGTTTTGCTCCACTCGCTACTGTACCAACCAAGACATCGGACTTTGGAACTAACCTCCTGGCACACACCACTCTATCCCTGGGAATGGAGTTGGTACTTTCATTCTCTCCTAATCTCCACCTACCACAATGTACCCTTCGGAATACCTGCGCAGGACTGCATCGTTATATGTACAACCTTAACTTCCCCCGATATGCTGGCTAGTCCTTCATATCACCTCATCTTGCTGGCTTACTGGCCTAGCTCTTATCACTTTGACTTCCGGCCCCTTCTGGTATCCCTTCCACACTTGGAATGTCCGAGCATATCCATACATGTCTTTTCCACGGTAACAACCATATCCACACCAATCCACAATCCACGAGGCACGCCAGCCCATCCAGTCATCTCGCCCTTAGCCCTCATAGCCAGGCGAAACCTGTTGTAGCACAGTCTGGGAACATGTCCCATCTCTTCTAAAATCTTGCCCTACTTGCTCTCCCCGCGGGACGGTTCCCTGCCAGAGGACAGGACCTCTTGTATAACACTTCGGTCTTCACCTGGCCCCAGCTTATGATTTGACCTTCCATTTAACAGGTTGAACTTGTCCGGCTTCTAATCCATTGGCCTACTAATCGTTTCCTCTTCCTTTCCAGTGCCCGAAAAACTCAGGATATGCACAGATAGTGTCGCCGAAGAGCGAATATACACCCACGCTTCCGCCGGCTGCTTGCTGTGCTGGTCTAGTACCATTTCCTCAACTCTTGGTTCTATGGCCTTCATCGTATCTTCGAAAATTACAAACATTCTCAACTTGCTCCCAACGGACCTTCTTACGCCCTCGCCTCATTAAAAAGCACCCAAGGAAACCAAAACAGGGAGGACGCAGGAAAAGCGAAAAGAAGGCAGTTCTCCGAATTCGTTGGTCCTTTCTGATTGCACGAAAAGCGTGTTTGCTTCCTTGCTGGCGTGGCTACTTACTTCTTTCGATTGCTTTACTCGACTTCTTTGCATCGCTTGCCCTGCTTTGCTTCTAGCCTGCACTTCTTTTTGCCTGCAAGTACACGCCGGATACTTGAATCTAATTCCGGCATATAACCTCATCCGAAGCGACCTCACTTCGACACTGCTTGTTGAGGAAATTGGAACTCCTCCGATTCTGACTACTCCACCCTGGTCTGACAGCAACGGACGATATAAAGGCTCTCTGCTTCCCCACTATCTCTGGGTTGAGAATACACAGGACCAAATATTATTATTCACTGTCGATTTCCGCGAACTCAGGCATCATAATTTTCTTCTCACCTTTCTATTGAAAGAGTGAAACGGTCACATCCGAAGCAAGCAAAGTTTTATTAGTCAACGGCGCGCCCCCCTTCTGTTCGGAAGTTCGACTTGTCAGAGTAATTTCAATTTCTGGAAAACAATACCACACTTGCTCTGCTTGTTTTCGATCTGTGTTGTGGCGCACGTACAAGGTATATACCTTTCGCGCAATGAATCGATTTCGAGATATCATACTAACCTGCACAGAATCTACAACTCAGTTGTCGCGCCAAATCTCGCACACCCAGAATCGCACCAAATGGCTGTCTCAACCTATTGCCACCACTCATTCAATCTCCTGAAGTCCGAGTCGACACTCATTCAGTGGGTCTGCTCCATGTGCCATTCTGGACCACATTGGTATATCTTCGAATGCAAGTACTGCAAGCTGAAGACATGTCGCCCTTGTACCAGCAAGGCGTAACTTGTGTTTCTAATATCACCGTTTGTTGGCCCGTTTATCTGGAGTTTTTGGCGGGGTTCAATTTTGCGCTTTCTTGGAGTTTCTGGCTTGCCATTTTTTGATTCCGGTATGTTCCAGGTTTTCACCTTTCGCCTTGATACTTGATCCATCCTTTCATTCGGTACACACCTCATCACCTGAAGCGTTCTGCAATTCCAAATTACTCAATTTCAGACGACATCCATACTGTATCCCTTTCTTCAGTTCAGTTCAGGCTCGGGGTGCCATAATCCTATGACGGCACAAGGTGTCTCAATGGGAAGAACTGCACTCGGCCAAACAGGATACACGGAGTAGTCTCCGTTATGATGTGACAGTAATGTTATGTGGAAGCCAAGGTATGCGGTAGTGAGATAACCCCTGTGCGGCTGCCGGTTTCTTTCCACCATACTCCATCAAAATATAGATTTAGATGATGGCAGAAGGACAAATACACTCTGACGCACAATGCAGGCTCTAGGATCTCTTTCAAGGCTCCTATCAACAAGAAGCAAGCGTTTGTTCGCCTGGCTACTCACCCAGCAAACACGGCCACAAACGGCCAATACGCAAACCGACAAATTTCTGAGACGGACAGACTCTCAAACTCATCTACTATCATTGTACAGTTCCCTGCTGTCCGACTTGCTGATTACTCTCCTGCTTGTTCAACTACTGTACTTGATTATTTCGCGTATTATAATTGGGGGTCCCAAACCCTCTCAGCGTCGTAATGTCTCAGACCCTCGCACCCAATCGACCATATTCTGCATCTTCATGCAATGCACTATCTTGTAGTGCGGATGCATGCGGCTTTTGCTTCATCGGGTTGCATGCATCAAGATGACAGCACGGGAGAGCAAGGGTCGAAGCGAACTGCCTTGTCACTCCCCTCTGGGAGAAGCCTCCTCCTCCTTGCTTCCTACTGGCGTTTGGCACCAGTCTCACGATGCTACGAATTTCAATTTACGTCTGTCTAGCTTCGATGCTCTACGAGACCATACACTGCGACGATTCCAACTTTCCGACCTTTGCACTACTCCGAATGAGTAAACAGGCAGCATCAAAAGCACTCTTTAGCGTCACCCACTACAAGCTATCAATCAGGCAGATTTGAAACCTGATTCCTTAGTCCCGTAAACTCGGCCTAATCTCGCTGGACCGATGGCCGGCTAAGTTGGGGGCCGAACAATGCTAAGATTTCTGTCGGCGACGAAGATTTGTTTGCTGTTACAGCTAACGATGAGACGCGTGGCGACAGCCCTTGCTTGTTCACTCCTAGTTCGATATTGGGTCGCAAGGAGAACAACACATGTGTCCTGAAAGATCTCGTGGCTCTAGGACTGCTGGCTGCTGGGTGCTGGCACCCACAAGCATAGCACGGCATCACCTAGCACACCATGCTCGAACGCCTCACATTCACGTTGGATCACAAGTTCGGCTCGGGGGATCTGTTCCAAATTCTTTCCCTGTAGTTTTTAGCGGGTTGCCGGTTAGATTATGGCGCGGGGATGTTATCTCTCTTTTCTGTTTTCGATACTTGTGCTTGCTCTGTTTTTGTACGGGATGGTTTTTGCGCGAAAAGCACTCTAGAGCGAGAAGACTGGATTTTGGACGTAGAGATCAAGATGGTGTACGCAAGTACGGCTGGGTTGTACGGCGTTTACGGGTCTTTGAATTACTGTACGGCTATAGCGAATTGACTACATGGAAGATTCTCTGTTGAGAGTAAAGGATAACTGAGTATTCTCTGCTGGACTTCTGGCTGTGAGGTCTTGCTATCATAGAGAAGCTGTCAGCGCAATGCCTCAATATACACGCATTGTGTGATCGTCGATAGATGAAGACTACGTATGTCTTCCTATAATCTTGCAACTAGGTCTGATTGGCTTCGAGAGAAGCAACGAGTCCTACGACATATGTCTGCGAGAATGCCAATGGAGACGAATTCATTCTTTTAGCCACAAGACCACTATTGTCGGCAAGAAGATTCGGTTTTCCGGAGAAACAAATCAACGCTCTCATGAGTCTCGTCCCAGCTTGCCGCCCAGCTTGCCGCCACATCACAAGCGAGCTCGAGCCCCATCCGTGAGCCAAGGTGTACAGAATCGTCCCAAGCGATGCACGACGTTGAGACAGCCTTTATACTACATCTGCATGTCGTGTAACCGTTTTATGGTATATCGGTGTCACTGTAACCACGCAACTACCTTCCCCGTTTGATTCATAATCTCAGAGAAGCCACCCAGAAGCCGTTCATGACATGTCAGGGCCCGATCCGCCATTCCACCCGTCCACATAGGGCTATCTCTTCTGCATCACGAGGTCGGAATTCTGTGTGGTCTCGTATCGGGGAGATAGGGACATGCTGTGTGACAGTGATTGGGGTTGCCACTTCCGCATCTCTGTTCTGCTGCAGCTGCGTAGTCGTGTTGGGCTGGTGCGTTTGACATCGTGCAATGCATGGCATCGCTATGAGATATTGATATTCGGTATGACACCGGAAGCACACACCGACCACCAAGGCTATATGCACAGTTTCGTAGATAATGCGTCTTCCCTACGAGATCTCCAGAATAGGGCCGTGGCGGCACGGTAAGCCGACTCGGGCCTTCTACTTCTCTTCCCATTCCATTCGGATCATCTCATTTCAACATGTGACTAACTACCGAGATGTGTATGTCCGTATGGGGAGGCCGGTACTTGGATCCGAGACTTCCACTCGGTAGTTTACAGAATCTACTGTGTTGGCAAGGCTTGTGCTGTACGACAGTTGGCTTCAAGTGATTGCTTGTTCTTGACTCAGTCGCCTGACCGAGTAGGTAGCCAGCCTTGCGGTCCGATGTCATGGGATGTAGCCTTGTATCATGAGACGGTACTTGCTAGATTGTGTGTCAGCTGTCTGCTGGAAGGGAAGTTGCAGTATCCGGCGAGATTGTGGAACGTAGGGTTGAAAATTGGGAAGGACAGAAGGAAGGGAGACCGTCGCGGGAAATACATGACCGATTCCGACGTCTCGCCTCCAGTACGAGAGGAATGGAGGAAGGTCGGAACCAATCTTGGGTTTGAGACTAGAGTCATGCATAATTCATCATTGCTAGCAAATGTCTCCTGCTATAGTCAAAATACACAACTCCGAGTTTCTGGACGTCTTGAAAGTCGGACCCAAAGTATCGGTCGACTTTGTGTTTGTTTGACCACGAATCAAGATTATACCCATTCTCAAACCATTTCGCAAGTGCGAGAACAATCGAAAGGATGCCGAAGAAGCTAGCTGCGCGATATTTGAATGGGAGCCCAAAGATAAAGGGCGCTTTGGATGCAGGTGCTGACTCGAAAGTTGAAAGAGGAGGGACTAAACCGTCTGAAAGATGTTAGTTAGCACCTGAATCTGGTCATTTGTTTACTCTCTTTCCTCAATTCGCAACATGGTTCCTTCTAGCAGCAGACCAGCAAGCCTGTTTCTGGAAAGCTATGTCGGTTGGGAAAACAGTGCTTACTCCACACGCTCGTCTTCTCTCCTCTCTCCACCTCCACCTCATCCCCAACACCGATTGTCCCCGCGCTCGTCGGAAATCCGTACCTTCCAAATACCAGCTCTCACCTCTTCCCGGTATCTACAGTCCGATCTCTCATCACCTGCTTCGGCAACCTCGCACTCTCACCATCTCTCATCTTTTCATGCTCTGGGTCCACACTCACAGAAACACATCTCGCACGGGTACTCGTGACGATAATCTTTACACCCGGATCCAGGAAACCTTAGCGCCGTCCAGTGATCCTCGTCGTAAGCTTTGATACTATCAAGAAGGATGTTTAAACAGAACTCCTGGAATGTGACTTTCCCCGCGCTAGAAAGACGAAGATGTACGTCTGGAGGCGAGACTTCAGCTGATGTAAGTCATGATGGGTCTTATTCTGCTGATATTTTATGAGATCTTGGGTCTTACTTCACACTTATTTCATTAGGTCTTAGGTCTTATCTTACTCTTATCTTAACAGGTCACGGGGTCATAGGTCTTACTTCCCTCCTAGTTTATTAGATCCTAGGTTCTAGGTCTTAGGTTATCTTTATTTATGATAAATACGTCAGATGTTTGAGCTTTGTCTCTATGTTAGATTGTTTGCCTTCGAATGAGACTCGTGAATAAAACTCGAAACACAGGCATAATTTGATTATAATATAAGAGTTATATGCTCCGGGGTATCAAAAACAACGCTCTTTTTATCGACTTCATCTATCATGTCTCTTCGATCATCTATCTCTCTAATTGTCTGTCTCTCTAGTCATCGTCTGTCTATTCTACGCCATCAGTACAGTATCCGAAAAGAACGAACCTTTTACGTTCCAAGTCAATTGACTTTTGGTCTTCTCCAAATCCAGCTCCAGCGACTGAAAGGGATACCTCCGCACCCACCAAGCCTCAACATCAATCATGAGCGCTCATAACCAGATGGACTTCCCAAGTCCAACTATACCTCATTATCCAATACCGATATCCAGTACTACCATTCCCTCTCACTTGATCTGCAAAAACCCCTCATACGCTTTACAAACGATCCTCAGCCTCTCCGGTACTTCCCCATGCACAACTAAACTCCCCCACTTTCTCGCGAAAATATTCTTATTCTCCACCGCATAACACAAAAGCTCCGTAACCTCCTCATCCCCTCCCACACTGCCCAAGAACTCCAATCTCTCCAGATTCGGCGGCAGCGCCACACTTTGCAACCTCGGCGTTTTCATCCCAAACATCTGATTAACCCCAAGGCTCACTTCTGTTAAACATTCAAAATCCCTAAACTTCAACGGATTCTTGCCTGCTAGAGTCGGAAAATCAATAACGATTTTCTGCAGGGAGTGTTGCGCCGATTTACAACTCAGGATGTAATCTTCCATATACTCGGGGCTCTCTTCAAGGGCCGGTTCTGGGTCGGGGAGTTGTGTGATGGTGATGGATTCTAGTGCTTCAGGTAGGACGAGCAGATCAGCAAGTGCATCGTCGTGGATGTCGCATTGAAGGAGTGAGAGCGTTTTGAGACCGGTGTACCAGGGTTTTTCTAGGGATTCAAATCCGCGCTCGTCTAGCTTGGCATGGTGGATTATGAGGTGCTCCAGCGTTGGGTGGCCAAAAATGTGGATGTTTTCTTGGAGGTCCCAGTAGCCGCCGTCGTCTCTTTGGTAGAAGAGTGAGCCTGTGTGTGGTTAGTCAAGGTGACTTACGTATGAGGAAAGTTCTCGAGGAAGGCATTTGGTCAACCAAATAACCACGTGAGAAAGGACGTACAAGTTTTCAAACAAGCCAGATCAAAAGGCCCATTAAACAAATTCCCAATCCCATGACTTAAGCTCTCAGGCACACTGATTACCAAATCCTCCAAATTACTCATTGTCGAGATCGTATGCGAGAACCGATCAATAGGATGCGGCGTGTCCGTCAAGGTCAAAATATCCGCCATCTCGGCACTGGGAAAATCCACTCGGACATTCTGGATCAAGGAACCACGCCTGGGACGCGTAACAAGTGATTCTGAGAATAAGAGGTGATGTTTGGGTTGGTCGAAAAGAATGCTTTTATAGAGGACGGGGTCGGCGATGGAATTTAAACGGCGAGAGACCAGACAGCAAGATGCGAGGTCTGCCTGGAGGGGGAGGGAGGACAATATGGCGATCAAGAGTTCGTCGGGGAGACTGCTGAGTTCGCGTACAATCTTGCGGATTGCGGGGTCGGGGTCGGTTACTGACATGGTGGATCCGGGGTAGCAAATCTGGGGAAGAAAGAAGAAGATACTTTATTAATGATTTCTAATTTGGAAAGGAAACTTGAGAAGGGATTTATTTCTGGATCAACGAGCGAAAGATGAGCAAGCGGCAGGCAGCGCGCGCGTATTACAAACTTGCCACGGTTTTAACTTGCCACCCAGCCGGCTGCTTTCAGCCACGTGCAAGAACAAGAACGTTCCAGCCGTTTCCGGATTGGCGCCCGATGCAAAGAGAGCATGTGACCGACCCCCTCTGGATTTCCCGATTGAGCTTGCCCGGGATTTGTTAATAGAGCAACCAAAAAAGTGATACCGAACTATAAAAAGAGGCTGCGATTCGGTTAGCGCGACATGGCTCACTTCCCCAAGATAGAGAAGACAATCAAAACTCCTGACTGCGACTTCATATGAAGCTATCGGGTCCGCAATTTTATTCCATAGACGAAACACACGACTAACCCCGACAAACGTGTTCCTTGCATTCCTTCTTACAGAGATACATTCCCACCATGAATATGCTTGAATATGAGTAGCGGGTACAGCTCTGGCCCTGAGTACATGGACCGTTCCATCAAGTGGAGGTCAATAAAAGGAACGGCAATTCGTGAGGTTCGCAATGGAACGAGCAACGAACCTGACACGTGGATACAATCCACACTTTCTTAAAGTACATGAAGTTGGATACAAGATACATGAATCGATCCCAAGAATGTGCGGGTGCGAAATCAATTCGAGTCTGCAGAGGGAGCTTGAATTGAATGAACTGTTATATAAATTCTTCGCTGGAGCTCCGTGGCCCGGAAGTCACTCAACAGTCAACCCAAATAAAGTGATAGACAGGACTACAAGGATAGCATAAAAACCTTTAGATTCCATATGAAGATACATCATCAGTTGCCAGTTGCACACTTACAGGTTACAGACAGCTTCAACACAAGACATGCGGCACTTGCTATGTTCTCGCGTCTCTTCATCGAGACCGCCGAATCAGCTTCGAGCTTCGGGATACCAAGTATCTGAAACCCCACAGAAGACGGATGCAGCTTGCACGACGAGCAAGCTTATAAGCCAACTCGAATGTCAGCGATATCAGAATACCTCGATCTGTCTCTAAGTCTAAATAGAACGAATGTACAAACAGTGAAGGATCCTCATATGGAAATCGCTTTCTCCAATCAAATCCCACGAATTGGGCGGCCGAGGCCATATATAGCGCCAGCTGTTAGCAGTTAGGCCTCCCGCACTTAGCCGCTGATTAATGGATTATGAAGATGCCGTCACTGTCGGCTCCACCTTTGCGCCCAAGCCGACAACAGAGCTTCAAATCATCAATCAGCCTCTCTCTAATCACTACGTTAGCTAGTTTCCAATCCTCAAGTAATGGAAGTTTCTCAGTCTCCCTTCTTCAAGTATCTTCAGTGTTCCAGTCCATCTCTGTTCTCCTATAAATGAAGCTCCTCTTCATTTACAGTTCCATTTTCGTTCTTTCAATCAGCATCTTCTATAGTTCACAACTCAAGGATCTCTTCTACAGCTTCACATCGTTGTATAACACCACAGATATATACTCCTCATCCACCATACAAAATCCGACCATCACTACGACTGCTGCAGAAACGCCTATGAGCTCGCTCAACTCCATCAAATCCACCATGTCCAAAGCTCTCTCCCACGCCAAAATTGTCCCTCGCCGCTCCGAAGACAGAGGCCATGCCAACCATGGCTGGTTAAACACATACCACTCCTTCTCCTTCGCCAATTACTACGACCCTCAATTTCAACACTTCGGAAGTCTGCGAGTCCTGAACGAGGATCGTGTCGACGGCAACAGTGGCTTCCCTACACATCCGCATCGTGATGCCGAGATTTTCAGCTATATTCTTAGTGGCGAGCTCACACATCGGGATAGTATGATCAAGAAGGGTGCTGAGGGTAAGCAGGGAGATGATTTCTATAGGATGAAGAGAGGTGATGTGCAGTTTACGACTGGTGGAAGCGGTACGTTTCTTCCTCTTCATGCCTTCACTCCTCATTGGATACTAATTATAAATCCAGGTATCGCACATTCCGAACAAAACGAAGCAGACAAGCAAGTCCACTTCCTCCAAATCTGGGCCCTTCCCTGGGCCCGCGGCCTGACTCCCCGATATCACACCAAAACATTCTCAGAAGAATCCAAACGCCTCGCTTTCCTACCCATTCTATCTCCCCTCGTCGGCGGAAAGGGTGCCACTCCAGCGCAAGAAAAAGCCGCTGAAGCTACTCTCCCAGATACCATCCCCATACATGCAGATCTCGTTATGGCAGCTGGAATCATTCCAGTGGATAAGAGATTCAAGTGGTGGATTGGAGCGGATGCTGTAACCAAAAAGGAAAACAGGAATGTGTATATCCATTTACCAATGACGAAGAATGGGAGTGCTAAGATTAGGATTGATGGGAGGGAGCAGGTGGTACTGAGCGAGGGCGATGGAGCTATGATTACAGGTGTTAAGGCCGGAGATGTGCTCGGCATCGAGTCTGTCGGAGAGGCAGAGGCCGAGGTTATTGTTTTGGATAGTGATTAGATAATGCGCAGTTGTCTTCTATTGAAATTAATATTGAAAACACGTTATGATTGCTCGCACCTTTCTTCGTATGTCTTTATCCACTGTCTTCCAACTTCCTCTTTTAACATATCGATCAGAAAGTTCTACAATTGTTCCCAGAGGAGCTTCCCCTTCACCAGCGCAGCTATCAAGTCCGTACTGGTAAACGCCATCTGTAAGAATTCACGTTCCAGCAAAGACGTTTTCAGCTCCCATCACCCACTTTTTCACACCCTCACTTTTTCCCCAGTCTTGCACCTAAAATTGTTATCCAACGAACTGAATATACTCTACATTCCTAGTAGAATGGAACCAGGAACACGCAGTGTGAACAAACAACACAGCAACCTGCGGGGAATGACAGCAAGAGACCAATCAGCCGTGATCTAAAGATTGTAATTATTTTCAAATGACCCATGTCCAACCATCTCTTACACACTGGTGCAAGGAAACTTGACGAAACTTGAACTTCAAACGACTCCATGTCCCCTGATAACGTAGTCATAACCCTACATCAAACATAACATCTAGTGCACGTCTATCCAGCCGTATAGTTCCGCTAGACTTATTTTGTCGCTAGTCGTTTCTGAGCAGGCGATAGCTGCTGGTTTATGGGTGTTTGGATATTCGTTAAGCTTACCTTGTGCATTAATGGCTCGCTTGTGGATTGCAGTGAAAGTTTTGTGTGTCAGGGCATATGAAATTCAAGGAGGTTGTGGATGGGCGAGAAGAGGTTCGGATGTGAGAATGCTAGTATGAGCAAAGTTGGTTGACGCATGGAAGTGAAAGGGGTCGATCGGGGTTTTGATAGGTTCTTATTGAATAAAGAATGAATAAAAGCTTATAGTATAGTATCCTATTCATGGCTATGACTACTTTTAATAACAAAGTCTTTCCTGGCATAATTGGAGATAAATGGTGTCTTGGCCCTGCACGATTTTTATTTGCTGCGTGGTACAGGTGTTTTCGTGTCTATAATATACTCACTGAATCGGGTTCATTATATCGTCTTACTATCGAAAACCTAATACCAAGACCTCTTGGCAGTAAATACCTTTCATGTGTCCAGGAAGTGATGGATTTTACAATATCTATGTTTGTAAGAAACGAAGCGGGGTAGTGATCAGAAGAATGACAACAATTAAGCGAGCGACAGCCAAAAAGCCCAGTCTTCATCTATCATACTATCGAAAACCCATACCACACGAGCAACAAATATAAATTAAGAGCTCATCTATCGCTTGATAATATGGCAAATACTGCTTTGTGACTGATACATATGCCTGGCTTAATTATATTCGCGAAGCTTCATGTAAATCGATCACAGTTCATTCCAAGTGCCTGCCTGCTGTATTTATTGTCGGACAGGGCGATGTTTTTGTGTCTACAAGACTTGAGAGGTGCTGTTCATTCTATCGAGTAGTTACGATGATAGTAAAGGTGGTTTGAAATCAAGGGAATTGTAAATATCTTTGAAGATATTTCAGAGTACATGCTGGTAGATGCTTCTCGAACAATAATCGTATACTCATTCCTCAGACTTTCACTCGTAATGGAAGTCGACTGTGACATCTTATGAAAATGATTCCCGAAGTTTAAATATTCTCTTCTTCGGTATGACCCGAATGGAAAATGGATAAAAGCATAGATAACTGTCAGCCGAGTGCCTCCCATATGCGTTTTAGGCAATGGGGTTTTCATTTTTAGCTTTTGACCATGATTCTTTGGAGACTCGCCGCGGTTATCGTACAGAAAATTCTAAACCCTGTATCGAGAAGAAATTCGAAAGATTGACAGTCAAGTATCATGTCTTGACTGTCAAATTCATTGTTATCGTCAACGGGGCTACAACTACGTACCCACTGATCGTTTCCCTCTTCTGATGTCTACGCGAGTAAGAAAAACTCGGAAAGTGTCTCAGTCTCCAAATATACAACTGAAACTATCTCAACGACTGGGCGCGGTAAACTTGAATGTGAGGATCTCGAAGAGTCGAAAATGCGGGATCTACAATTACCAGAGCTATATAATAAATGCATGCGCATTTTGAATTGATGATATATTGCTTTAGCTGAAGATATGAGGAGTCTCTATATATGTATCATCTCGTCTTCTTTAATTGCCTATAGCAAGTTAAAGATCTCTTCAACGGATGCCTTGTTTTCTTTTCATGTCTTAAACCCTTGTAATTTCCTGATTTGATAAGTATTTATCCCTTTATTGATATGATTTCCTTACACTAAATACTAGAAAGATCGGAATATGTATTATCAAACTGATATGTAAGTCTGTATTTTAGAAAGTAGGCCAGAAATATTCGAGGGATTAAAACAGTTTTCCTATCTGATATTTTTAGGTTTCGACTCGAGAGAGTATTTTTGATGGAAAGTACCGGGGCATTATTTCATCTCAATAATGCGCTGTTTGCTGTCGGGTCTTGATTAATTATTATCAAATGAGCTCTATCACTTCCAAGTATATGTGTATTTATCTTCTAATATAAGCTTCAAGTTTTCTATTCTCGATATGATAAACTTACTATATAATTAAATTCGATACTTTGACTTATTCTTAAATTAGAAATTACTATCATCTCTACATGAGCTTTCTTGAAAATCTGTAGACCTTATTAATTATTTTAAGCCAGGCCGATTCAAATCCCTGAATTCTGTCACTTAATAAAGAAAACATAACCCGCGACCTTAGCGCTTAAGAAGGAATATAATATTCTAGGGCTATAAGTAGTCTAATATAATAAAGAAAGTTTAATTAAATAGCCTATAAGGCTTATAGCTATTATATGATACTGAATATAGCTTTAGAGGATATACATACATATATATATATATATAATTAATAGTAATAGAATTAGTTGAATTATTCTAACTAAGAGGGAGCTTAATCCATATAGATCATGCTTAGTTTGGGCTTACTAATCATTTTCCTGCATACTCTATCTATCTGTTCCTTTCTGATTGGCTGATGCTTAAAAAATATTATAACCCTTATATCCTGTGACGGGTTATACCCGTTGATATGCTCGACGCCT